>JACXGM010000594.1:0-68873 GCA_016801145.1 Umbra pygmaea
CTAATTGAACAAACATTCGGCACACTGAAAATGCGCGTCAGGTGTTTAGATAGAACCGGAGGTACACTCAAGTCGCAGCATTCTTTGTTGTTTGTTGTGTTTTACGCAACATTTCCATGATTTATGGATGTTTTGATGACATAAATGAGGAAATATTAGAGGACTTAAGGAGAGATGATGTTGAAATGCATGTGCCGTTGCCACTTAACCCAAATGCCCAGAAATGCAGAACGGGAGAGGAGAGCTTATTTGACAGAAGAGTGAGGTAAGCAAAGTAATCTCTGTCTAATGTTAGACTACATTGCAAAAATATTACCATGCATTCATAACCTCGTGATTCAGTGAGAGTGAGTCGAAAACATCGGAAAGTATGTCTTGTGACATTTCTTTATTTACATTTTGTAAAAAGAAAAATCAATAGCAATCCGCCGTTATAATAGCAATCCGCCATGGAACAAACGCTCCTGCTCTTAAAGGGAATGTGAGATGACGCTCCGATTGGTTAATTGCACGTTACGCCCAAACCACACCTATGACTAATGAAGCTACTTCAGACCTACCCATTTCACATTTGAGTCGGGCGCAAGAGTCATTTATCCCGCCGGTAAAATAGCAACAGCGCCCGGGACCCTCCCACAATGTCACTTGCGTTTCGCGTTTGACACTTGCATTTCAGATCGTTAAAATAGGGCCCATAGACTCTTGGCTGTTGGTGTATGGCCTCAACAAGTTCACTGCATGCCGAATAACCATTACGTGGAAGTCATACTATGCCATTGGGTTAGGGTTAGTACTCTGCTCTCATAGCTCAGGGATTCTTGAAACATGGATAATTATTTCCCATAAAAAAAATTGTAAAATTTTTTAAAGGAAAGACGTGTTAAAGGAAGGTCAGACACTACTTTTTCCAATGTGTTTATGAAATTTCCACAATTGACACTTTCTAAAAAAAGCTTTCAAAAAGGTTATTTGGCTGTCCCTATAGAACAATGCTTATGGTTCCCAGAAGAACCATTTTGCTTCCAAGTAGATTCCTTATGGTTTTCATGTCCTCATGAGTCCTCAGTGGAAATGTTTGTGTACGAAACTAAAAAAGGGTTCTCATTGGAGCAAAAAACTGTTCTCTCCAGGAACCATAAAAGGGTTTTCCTATGGGGACAGCTGAGGGACACTTTTTCGATATTTTTTGTAAATGTGGAAGGTTAAAATAACATGAAATTACAGGATCCCTTCTGACCCCTTTAACACTCCCAAATCATTGTGCTGGTCATGATTCCTATAAGACATACACAAAAAACCTACTTCTCAATGCTTGGTGTACTTTCAGAGATGGCCACCGCAAGTACCCAGATTTTGTCATTGGTGACATGTTTTACGTCAGTGGTCTCTTTTTTTAAACTAAAGCTATTTTCAGGGGAGGAGTTTGGTTCACTTCCTGATCTTAATTCATCACACCCCTAAAATGGAGTTGATTCGAGAAGACTGTCCTTCTGATATAAATAAAATGTCTATAGTGAGTTAGAGAATACAGTTTTTCTTAGCTTGCATACTTCAGTTAAGTATGTAAATAAGAAGCGTTAAGAGAGGGATTATGTTTTCTATGATGGCTAGTGCAAGTGATTAAATACCTGAAGAGCTGGATGATTTCAAATTTGATCAAGTGTTATTCAATGGTAATATACAACCATACATGTTTGATTCATAATACAGCAAAGAAGAAATATGGAAATGGCAGGAGCTCTATCAGGTGAATCTAGCTGCTGCAGCCGCTGCTTTGGAAGTGGGCACAAGTGCTCTGGTGGTATTTGTGTGGAAGATTCCCAGTAATGGCAACAAAGACAGAAAGTGTTTGTTGTACAGAGTGGGATAGGGCTACATTTTTGCTTTCAACCATCTCTAGTGAAGAAGATGATTACTATGTTTGTTAGATCATCCAAGTTTCAATGCTCACATGGACCGATGTGTATGGAAATTCAGTATCCAGAAAATTTACTTGGAAAAACTAGCCGGGACCAGAGGGTATAACACTAGCAGAGGGAAGCAGCCGGTTAGCATGATCTAGCATGTATTGTTTGTGTATAATTGGATGAATGTGAGGTAAAATTTAAAATGATCAGTGACAGAATATTGATCAATCTGTACCAACTGGAGCTAGCTAGGTGGTATAGCTATCGATCGTCTTCGGAGGATTTAGTGACCGATTGTAGTTACAGGATATGGTAAATGGCTATTTAGCTCAATGTGATGTCTTGGGCAAAAAGCTAATTATTGGCAGCCTACCAATTAAGCCAACACCACACTGTCCCGAGCCTCCATCTGTGACTGGTCTAGAGGACATTTACATCCTGTGACACCCCCACCATCCAGCGCTTTAAAGACTTGGTCGACACTAGGAAAGAACAGGTGGTGTATTAACTATTACCCAAGTTGCTGTTCCAAGGAAATAAAAAATTGTACATTTTCTTGAAACCACATATTAGACGTAGGTTGGCGATGTACTTGACTGATGCATTATGTACTATATATATATATGTATATGTATATATAATATATATATGTATATATATATATATATATATATACATATATATATATATATATATATATATATGCATATTCGGTTATTATATTTAATTGGCTACATCTGTCATTAGTCAGAACTTTGGTTGACAGGAAATAAATATGAAATCTGTCTGGGGTTCGAACAGTCCGGTTAAGCTGAGAGCTCTGCCGTTTTGTCCTTGAGTAAGACAGTTAACCCTAAATGCTCCTCCCCCCGTAAACATCCCATGTGTCATTGCTACAAATAAGAACATGTTATTAATCAACTTGCCTGGTTAAATCTTGCATCTGTACATATGAACTGTTCTCAAAGCAAAAGAGAAAAAGCAACTGTGCAAACATATAGAGTAGCATCTCAATAGTGAAATTGAAAACCTTTCCTATTTAGAAAAGAAAGAAATAGGTGCTTTACGAGAATGCCCTCCTGTGAGACTTAGCTCAGGTACTGTCCATTTGTAATGTTCATTTTGGTCTTGTTCAGAGCCTCTTGTCCTATCAAATGAGGATAGAGGCGGGACTCCGCTGGGCATCCTCGAACATTCCTGTTTATCTGGGGCTCATCGTCATCCTCTTCCTCAGTGCTCGATGTAGTGCCATTGACCTCTGTATCCAGATCATTTCCTTTGGACTTGGGGAAGCACTCATTCAGGTACTCAATTTCCTCCACGCACAATGGTTCATCATCCTCGAAACAGCTAGAGAGAGGAGAGGAGAGGGTCTGTTAACCAAAATAAATGTATGGCTTAATGAGGGGAGTGGAGTAGAGCTAATCAATAAATACTGTTTTGATGATTAATACCTCCAAAAGCTTCCATACATTTCGTCTCACACTGTAAAACGTGAGTGCTCCCGCTTTATAGAACAGTCATGGTGCCCCAATCTTCTCTATTGAGCTGTAGCTCATTGACATCTTGGGCACAAAGCCACTGGATCAGACTTTAACTCCTTTCCTTAGAGGGGTTATTACAGGCTGAAGCCCAGAGTGGCGAACATTGTGAACTATATGCTGGGTCTGGATGGGACATGTTATCATTGAGATGTCTGATTAGACCAGACACAATAACACCACTTCCTCAATATCACAGTACCATATTAGTGCAATTCCATTTGAAATGACACTTGTTCTAACGTAAGCTGAGGTGAGCGATGCTAGCTTGATGTCTGCGTGCACCAGCTGTCATGCCCACATTAATCCATGCAGGAACCTATGGGAATAGCGAATGTATAGGTAAATTGTGTGCACAGGCAAAATGTAATTTTTCTGTGATGGTTGTAAAGGAGCCAACTGACTCCACCTGCAGTTTAGATGTGTGATAGAGGCTGTGACCTTCAATAGCCCAGGCATTAATTGTCAGCAAACCTAAAGCCCTTCCACACTAATCAGATTAGAACACAGTGGAATCCGTGGGGGACGAGGATGTGACAGGCACACAGATTTACACCCTCTCAACACACACGCCCACACACACTCACACTAGTGTCTGTGTTTGAGTGCTTATTTTTGGTGTGAATAAAAATTAAATGGAGAAAAACGTATTGCACTGTGGTGAGTGGTGCTGTGTTCTTCTGACATTGAGCAGGGTGATTATTTCTTGGTGATTTAGATGTTCCAGGAGGGGACCAAACCAGGGCAGGGGGTGAAGAATTTCTATCTACGGCGAGCTTTTAAAACCTGCTGCTTTCAAAAGTCACATTACAGTTTTACACCTTAGCTCTCACATTTCAGATTGGTCTTTTATTATCATCTGCCAAGATGTCAGGGGCTTTGAAAGGTAATTACACAATCAGTGTACATTACACAATGGACTTACAATATGCTTCACAATCTACAAGACCTGATGGATACAGCCTATTAGATACAGCATTATGCAATTGCCTGCTGTGTCGCAAGTTCCCTTTCTCAAAGTGTTACTGTAGTTAAGCAGTTATCAAAGTTAATGAGGTATGCTTTACCTTTGCATTCTACCTTTCATTCATTATCTCCACTTTGCTTGTTCAGATGTCTCTTCATTTCATCTGGTCATCATAAAAAGATGATTGATAAGAAGATTGATATTATGTAAAGTATGGGAACATTTTCACGTTGAATTTCCCTGTTTACTGAATTAACCCTTAGAGGATATTGTTTAAACTTTACATTTTTAGAATTACAGACCCAAATCTAACTTCTCGTAGCTCTAGACATGAAGCAAGAAGATGCATGTGTGATACCATTTGAAAAACACTGAATCTTCTGGAGATTTTAAATTAATTTAGTAAAATATAATAGTGTCCCTAGACAGGGATTCCTTTCCACAGGATGTTACAATTATTCATCAGACATAAACAGCATGCAGATCAGTATACCCTGCCTTTGGAGTGTTACTTGATGTCTACACATCCAATAAGGCATTTTAATATCAAACACATATTGGCACCAATGACTCTGCAACATATTTACCATGAGGAGCTGCTGATTGCAACTCATGAGTGGGCTGCTACAGTGCCTTTGTATGAACCCCTAAGAGCCCCTTTAACCAGTCTTGTACTTCCCCCTCTGCCACCCCTCAGGTCTCTGTTGCCGAGGTGCAGCAGCTGGCGCAGTCACACAGAAGCTACAGTCCAAAGTTTACAATTCAGATCCTATTAGCCATGTTTTCAGGAGTGACCAATCAACCATGAAATCATCATTGGCACAAAGATACACACACAAACAAAATGGAGAGTGAGAGAAAAACAGGTCAACATATTATTTTGTCATGAGTGTGCACAATGTTGAAAGTGGTCGTAAATGAAGATTACTGTGGTGTGTAAACATAAAGCAGACTGAAGATTTGGTTCTACCTGCGTCATGCTATCATGATCAATAGCTTCACGTCAATAGAATGTAATTGGTCCAGAAGGTTAACTTATCCCTGGGCAGTACGCATTGGTGCAACATTTTTTCCCAGCAATTCCCCCAGCACAAGGGGGAGAGACATAAGACCAGACAGACAATGGACACAGTGAAAATCCTTTCATCGGTTTTATAATTATGTGCAAATGCAATCTTAATCGGATTATTCATGTCACCCATTCAGCAAGCCACATTGCAATCAAGAACAGTGATCTGGGGAGATAGGCCAACTCCATTACTCCATTACTGTTCACACAATGGGCAGGGAGACAAACAGACATCTCATCCTGCATCGCCTCCCCCTGACCCCAAGAATAACTAATCCAAGGTTATTACCATTTCTGTTCTGTTTCTCTCTGTTTTCCTGATAATGGAAATTAGCGGTCTAGGCTGTTACCAACCTCATTTTTCTATAAAAAATTGATTAAAACTTTCCACGGTCTATGCAAAGAAACATTTGGTTGGTAACCAAACAAGACATCCATTTCATATTCAACAGGATGCTCTACACATTGCAGAGGATCAGAAGCCAAACCAGGGCACACAGGAATCAGGAACTATATTAGAAAGGAAAATACTGATTACAACTGACTGTTGTACTTGACAAATTATTTGAACAGTCATTTCTGACGGTCAGCTCTTCTTTCATTTCAAAATATCAACAATAAGCTATTTTCAGATTTTCAGATCAATACATAACTATAATCAGCTCTTTCATAAGTCTGCCCAATAGATCCCGATGTACTAATAAGTACAGTGCCTTGCGAAAGTATTCAGCCCCCTTGAACATTTCAACCTTTTGCCACATTTCAGGCTTCAAACATAAAGATATAAAACTGTAATTTTTTGTGAAGAAGCAACAAGTGGGACACAATCATGAAGTGGAACGAAATTTATTGGATATTTTAAACTTTTTTAACAAATAAAAAACGGACAAATTGGGCGAGCAAAATTATTCGGCCCCTTTACTTTCAGTGCATTAAACCCTCTCCAGAGGTTCAGTGAGGATCTCTGAATGATCCAATGTTGACCTAAATGACTAATGATGATACATAGAATCCACCTGTGTGTAATCAAGTCTCCGTATAAATGCACCTGCTCTGTGATAGTCTCAGAGGTCCGTTGAAAGCACAGAGAGCATCATGAAGAACAAGCAACACACCAGGCAGGTCCGAGATACTGTTGTGGAGAATTTTAAAGCCGGATACAGAAAGATTTCCCAAGCTTTAAATATCCCAAGGAGCACTGTGCAAGCGATAATACTGAAATGGAAGGAGTATCAGACCACTGCAAATCTACCAAGACCCGGCCGTCCCTCTAAACTTTCAGCTCATACAAGGAGAAGACTGATCAGAGATGCAGCCAAGAGGCCCATGATCACTATGGATGAACTGCAGAGATCTACAGCTGAGGTGGGCGATCAGTCATATACTGCACAAATCTGGCCTTTATGGAAGAGTGGCAAGAAGAAAGCCATTTCTGAAAGATATCCATAAAAAGTGTTGTTTAAAGTTTGCCACAAGCCACCACGCTCTCCATCCAACCTCACTGAGCTCAAGCTGTTTTGCAAGGAGGAATGGGCAAAAATTTCAGTCTCTCAATGTGCAAAACTGATAGAGACATACCCCAAGCGACTTACAGCTGTAATCGCAGCAAAAGGTGGCGCTACAAAGTATTAACTAAAGGGGGCTGAATAATTTTGCACGCCCAATTTTTCAGTTCTTTATTTGTTAAAAAAGTTTGAAATATCCATTAATATTTGTTCCATTTCATGATTGTGTCCCACTTGTGGTTGCTTTTTCACAAAAAATTACAGTTTTATATCTTTATGTTTGAAGCCTTAAATGTGGCAAGAGGTCAAAATGTTCAAGGGGGCCGAATACTTTTGCAAGGCACTGTATATGTAGAATACTAAGAAATTATAGCTAAATGTTATGTTTTAAGATTAGAAAAGCATCCCACACGTTACCTATTCAATAATGCAGTGACTAGGAAGTAGGAAGTGTACCTCATCTCTTTTGTATTCAAAATGTCCAAAATTTATTTTCTGCTGCTAGTGTGAATGTAATTACTCACTGATCTTCTATTAAATGAGACTCACTCAAGTCATGCACAGTGATTATGAGAGCTTATTGATTTGTGCTGCACCACTCACCCATCAACCTAATTAATTATAAATTACTTATTAGCTTCCAATAGAAAGGCAAAGTCAATATGGTACAGAGTTACAGAAATAATGTTTCATGGCAGAAGAGTTTCTGTTTGATCATTGTAGATTTTAATTAACACACAACTGTCAAAATATTCAACATTTTATTTAGAAACAGACAGGATGTTGTTTTAGCTTTATATCAGGGAAAGCAGACATTTAGAAATGTAGAAAAAAAAGAATCCAAAAAGTGTAATCTGCAAATGGAAAAGGTTCTTCCAAGAACTAATTTCATCTGAAGAACCATTTTTGGAAGACAAGGGGTTCTTTGCTAGGCAAAGAGTTCTCTGTATAACCTTTTATATTTAAATGAAAGTGTTCTCATGCTGGATTCACACCAGGCATGGCAAAAAAATCGCCGTACAGCATCGTAATGCAGACACACTTGTAGACCGCAATCAACATCGTAATCAATCTTCCGCATCTTCAAGATGGTGGACAACATTGCATACAACTGTCCTCCTCCAGCAAGTTGACTACCAGGAGCTATTTCAGTTTAGTATTCATTAACAATACGAAAACTATATCTACTGAGCTGTCAAAGCTTTTCTTGCAATCCCATAAACCTGTATAGGTGAAAGCGACATATTAGCTCTTCCTCGGTGGTACATCAACTTCCGGTTCTGGCACCGCACAAGTTGGATAATTTCAACTCTTGCGACACACATGCCGCACCGCATCCACATTTTGCCAAATCCGGTAGATTTGCAGCAGCAGTGCGCATTGCTTACTATTGAAATGACTTCCACTGGAATGCAATCAGTTTGCCGTGCCTGGTGTGAATACAGCATTAGATGATTGTTTGGAAGTCAGGATGTATTCTTTGGGAGACCAGTATGGTTCTAAATTGAACCTTCTAAATCGACTAATCCTCTCTTCCACATAAAACATGCATGGTCTTAACTGTTCCAATGTTTTATTTAACAGTAGGTGCAAATATTTACTGTCTTTCTAATCCAATCTATTTAGTTAATTAAGTTTAAGAACTATTCTAATACATTTTCAAATAAAATGCTATGATATTTAAAGCACATTTTTAACATTGTGTGAGAAAATCATACTGACTCAGTATTTGACTCTAGAATTATAAAATTGCACTTTAGATAAAGTAGCAAATATAATAAACTATTTAAATTTGGCTCCTTATGACTGTCACAACATCAACTGGAACGCTTGGGAAACAACATGTGGATTCCCTGGAATACTAGAGTTTTATGGACTATCCTACCCCCCCAGGAGAGCACGTGTAATTACACATGCCTGCTCTCCTTCAGCACCTGGTTCCACCTACCTTGTTAGGTGCCTACCGTATATAAGCTAAAGAGGAGTAGTCATGTCTTGTTGTGTATTGTTGACAGCAGGATGTTAACTCGAGTTATTCTGTGCTAGTTTCTGAGTTAACGTATAGTTCTACATTTATCAGAGAATTCTTATTTAACTGCTCCCAGGAATTGCATGGTTGTTTGTACTATTGAATTTAAGCTCAGAAGTATTGCCAATTGTATTCTTTGTGTTGAATCCTTAGTAAAGAACAACTTCCTTGCAAACACAATTTTCTCCTGCCTAATTCATGGACCATTACAATTACAGGTTTAAGACATATTTAAAGGAACAATCCAGATCCCTAAATATCTCAAATTGTACTGAGCATGTTCCCGACATGAAAGGCACTAAAAACACCATGTCAATGCATTCTGTGACGTAACTGTAGTGGTTTTGAAAACTACAGTAAGGCGTTCAGTTGACTTCCGTGTCGTTTTTGTCCTGCCGCTATATTGAGTTGATTGGATAATACAATTTTGTACTTAGTTAATACATTCTTACGTTGAATATGTACAGATGTTGTTCATCTAAAGTGTTTGTTGAGGGTCGGGGCTGTACCGAGGTACACCGCAAACAATTTAATTTGTTTTGGTGGGTGTTTTTTAAAGAAAAAATACAATTATTGGCATCCAGGTGGATCTGGTGAGCAAATTAATTCATACAAAGCATTGTCAGAATTTGACTGGGTTAACAAACGGAAAGAAGCATATTTCTATATTGTTAAAACAACTAAAATCTGAAGTTAAAGTACTATGTGTAGAGCTGTAATAACTCTATTACAAAATATATGTCCCATCTAAACTGTCTTTTTATTTTTTAAATACATTTTTGTGAGCAAAATTCCACACGGTCTACTTTTAAAACCTAACTCCTACTAAAACCAATGATACAATTTATAACTCTGTGGCTCATGAGTTTTGATCTGGTTTATGTAGCAAGAGATCTGGGTTCGATACTAGGGCGTTGCCAATGTAAAATGTTGATATTACATTAATCAGAAACATTACAATATGTAGTAAAGATTTTTTTGTAGAGATCGCTGTTTGCACAGAATTATAATGTATGAAAAAGACATGATTATGAAGGGGTCCGCATGGCATAGTGGGCTAAGTCGCTACATTGCAGGAGTCTACAACATGATAGTCATGGGCTGGAGCCTGACGAGGAGTTCTCTGACTTTCACTGGGGCGACTAGGTTGTCTAGCAACCGGAAGGTTGGTGGTTCGATCCCCGGGTCCTCCTGACCAAGTGTAAAGGTGTCCTAACCCCATTTGCTCCTGACGAGCTGGCTGGTGCCTTGCATGGCTGACACCGTCATCGGTGTATGATTGGGTGAATGTGAGGCACTGTGAAGCACTTTGGTGGCCATTGTCGGTTAGAAAAAGCACTATATAAATGCAGTCCATTTTTTCTCCGGACAAGCACACTTGGTGCAACAAATGCTGCTTTTAATTACTGTAACTTTTCTAGCAAAGCATCACAAAAATATCCAGTGATTCTCAAAACGATTTTGTTACAGTACCACCAGGGGTCCTAGTACCCATGTTTTGTAACCACTACCCAGGCAGAATATGATAATTTTTATAGCCCTTACAGCAAGATATGATACATGTTAGAAATTCATAGCCACCCTCTTGTATTCCCATCCTTCTAGGTAGGACGGTCATAACTAAGAGGTAAAATTTGCCAAATCCTAGTATAGACTAAACAAATCAATTACAACTAAATGATTCACCCATTCTAGATCTATGGGATTTTAATCGCTTATAAAGGGAAAAAAAAACTATGTTACCGATGATTTTGAAATGTATGAGTGCACTGAACTACAATTGAATGCATGTGGTGCACCTAAACTAGAATTAATATTTTGAAAACTGCGGCCATAAATGAGGCACCAAAAACAGGAAAAAATATTATAAAAATATTATAATAATAAAAAACGAAGAACTATAATTGATACATTTGGGTATCAATTTATAACATGAGACTATTCATTTGACACATTTTGTATTTAAATCTAACTTCATATCAAAAGTAAATGTGTGGCGGCCTGGGGAAAGCCTTCACATGGTGAAAATTCAAATTTCTGGGCTGAACACATTTTTAGAAACTACAAACTCCCCTGAATACAAATCTGTTTGAATCACTCAGATATCTTTATCACAGCTGAAGTTACATAATTTTCAAGTTGACATGAGTCAAAAAGTGATAAGGGAGAAAACATTCAAAGATTCCACTCTATTTCATTCTAATTCTATTGTGATGCATGAGGGAAGCACCGACACTCAGCTAGACTGTTTCAAACAGATTAACTATCTATGAACAATTTTATAAACATTACCTGCAGATATTAGTTGCATTCATTTAAAACTACTAGAACAAATTATTATTCAAAAAAATTATATATTTAATTAAATTAAAGAAATGTCCAAAATAGTTTTAATGTCATTGCAATTACCGACAGTTAAAAAAAGAGAGGATAAAATTATTTTTCAGTTTCAAGACAGGATATCTAGCTGAATTCACTCCAATTACAAATGTATAGCCTAAAAGTTTCATGTATTGTTATGTTAGTAGCTTAACTCAAGTTTAGGACAGTTGTGTGCTATCGTACATGTTTTATCCTCTACATTGGAGATAT
Organism: Umbra pygmaea; assembly: GCA_016801145.1. Taxonomy (NCBI): domain Eukaryota; kingdom Metazoa; phylum Chordata; class Actinopteri; order Esociformes; family Umbridae; genus Umbra; species Umbra pygmaea. The sequence goes on from JACXGM010000594.1 coordinate 11,611, forward strand.
GGAGAGCATCGCCAATGTGGAGTTGGCTGTCAATTGATTCGTAAATGACTACTTGTGTAGTAATCTATTGATACAGCTAAATCAGCTGTTGGCAACAGTGACCATATTAATGACAAACTGTCAACAAGCTGCTACTGTGTTATCTATTCATTGGTGCTTGACTAAACTTCAAGTTCAAGAGTGTAAAAAAGGTTAAACATGAGGAGGGAGGGGGCTTGCTAGTCTCGGAATTAGAGCCTCTCGCTTCCAATTAAAAATGGATACAAGTTACAGGATATCCATTGCTGGTTAAAATCAAATACTTCATCACATTACTGTAATGATGTTTATAATATATTTATTATAACCTATTTTCTTAACTTGCCAGCTAAAACTGATGAGCACGTCACAGCATGGGCTAAATTAAACATCTTCTAAAAATAGGACTGTATTTTGCTGTAGCGTGAATGGAAAGGAAATAATTTTGTTCATAATCACGTTGTGATGTAAATGTAAGTTTAAAATATTTAAATACAAGGCTAGACTACTAACTTTTAGCAAGTTATTTTTAGGTTTAATACACCCTGACTTTACTGATCAGTGTTTGGGTCTGTCTGCTGCAGCACTCAAATAGCAGGCGATGTAACAAACTTTTGATTTGACAAGGCTTGAAAATCTGGCTAGCTAACAAAAACCACTGAAATTAACTGTTTTTCACAAGTGATCATGGTTATTTATTACATTGCAATGAAGTTAAGGGTGTAAACTATACAAAATAAGGAAAATATCAATTTTGACAGGGAACACATTTTCGATTAACACATTTTTGGCTTATAGCTAACAATGAGTGGGCGTGACATCCAACGGGTTCTTGCAGGCCGCCACACAAATATGATGAGATTTCTCAGCTTTTAAAAAAATGTATTAGGTAATACAAAGATATATTGTGTCCTGTAACACAATGCTGTCCGCTCCCCTATTTTGTTCTGCAAAGTGAAACCGTACTTTGATATATTGTATAAAAATAAAAATGTTCACACAGGATTCAGAAATGCATTCTGGGTCATGGAGTACACACTTTAGATTATTGAATTACAGTAGAATGGAGATGCAGGATAGGCTATTTGACAACATTGTTTAACTGTAAATGTATACATAAATTAGGCTAAATAAAGATCTATATATTGCTTGGCATTTTAATGTGGATAGGCTATTTGACGATATTTCTCTGCTTTCTTAAAACAGTATTAGGTTTTACAAAGGAAGGTTGTTCTCACACAGGATTCCAAAAATTTTAAACAGGGAAAAGAAACACTTCGTAGCGGGATATGAATTTCGATGCAATTCATACAGTAACCACTCAAATTATACAAATACATTTAGCTTTAGTTAAATTAAGAAATGTATTGTATAATAATACAATAAGTACACTAGCTTAATGGTAGTCTCTGTCCAAAAATACATGTACAATAACCTACATAGGATTTGAACTCACAAGCTCCTGCATCACGTGTGTGAGACTATCCCACTACACCACCTACAGTTACTGTATGTTGCAACTTTTTTTAATCAGTTGAATCTATCTAGCTGCTGTTTTGGAAATGACCACCAGTCAAGCTCTCAAAAAAAACAGACAGAAAATGTTTTGTTGGAAAGAGTGGGGCAGGGAACCATTGCTTTCAACTATCTCTAGCCAATAAGATGATGACACCTGTTTGTTAGATCATCCAAGTTTCGGCGCTCAGATGGAACAAGGTGTTTTGGAAACGCTCTATTCATTACACTAACAGGTAAGGAACAAGTTTGCATTATCATTGGATTTGCTTGTGTAAATACTTGGATAAAAGGCCCATCAAAATTATGGCTCACAGAATATTGGTAAGTCTGCATGAATTGGAGCTATGTACAGATGTTGCTCATATAATTTGTACACACTCACACCGCGTCACCAATCGGTACATTTATTTAACATGAAATTGACTACTTCCGACACATAGTGGCACTAGACCTTTTAAAAAACACAATGCTCCCTGAATGAGAAGTACATCAGTCATGTTTTCTGCCAAATTTAGTATGATGTAGGTGTTGTAGTGGTTTCATCCTTTACCATTAAAGCAGGAGTTTGTGAGTTCAAATCCCTCCTAGATATTTGCATGGAGATTCATATCCAACTACGATGTGATCCGTCACTTGTTTTTGTTGCATTTTCTTTTTTTCCTGTTTAAAAAATGGAGAATCTTCTGTCAACCGACCTTCCTTTGTATACTTTTTAAGAAAGCAGAGAAATATTGTGGTTTATTTGGATAGCTGTGTACCAAATTAAAATTAAAGCATCCATGAAAATAGTGGACATAGCATTAATTGTGAATACAGGCATGGTGGCGTTTCAAAACTTACATGTCGAAGTATACATGAAATAAACATTACTTTTTACCCCAGTATATATTTTGTAGACAGTGTAGAAACAGTTTATGTTTTATTTATACTTTTATTCATCGAAATACAGTAGAATACATTTTGAATAGTATATTATATAAAAATTCCAAGAAACATCAAATGATCATCTTCAAACATTTTACGTTATATGCATCAAAGTAAAAAACAGTGATCTCTTATAAAATGAAAGCTTTAATGCATAGTGTCTGATAAATATAACCACAAAGCTATACAAGGGTCAAGCACAGAATAAGGCCCGGATCGGCTGCTTGAAAGACTACAGGTGTCGGTACAATAAAGTGATGGAAATGGGGCAAGGCTGTACCGAGCGGTCAGACGGGTGGTCAGGGTTTGAATCCAGCGTGTGACCAAATAATATTTTTGGTGTTACATTAATCAGACCATATTCATTACTGCTTTCATTTTATTATACATAAAACTAGTAATGGGTACATCTATTACTTATTGTAATCATTTTATTTAAACAGGAATTGTGGCCAGATTGACTTTGATAACTATTGTGAATTTTAGGCGCCGCGTGGTGTAGCTATAGTGAAAGATCATCTTATATGAATCACTTTTTTCATTTTTTAAATTAAATTTCACAAGGAATTTGTTTATAGCCTTACTCAATTTGGCTTTGTTCTGTGTTGATTGGAAAAGCTAAAAAAACATATTTATTGTTTACAATGCTACCATAATCCTGAAGTTTTAAAATCACAGTTGGGCAAATGTCGCCACATTTACTCATGTAATTCTACATGTCGGATATATTACACTAACTAACAAAATAAGTACTGAAATAACATCTGGGATTGAATTTATAAATAAATATTATAAACTGTTACATTTTCTTTGTGGAACAATTGAACATTTGATTCGCACACAGCAGCTCACTCGCGGGAAATCTGCCTGAGAATTGCCGCCTCAGTTTTGCATTACATGAAGCCATGATCAAACAAAATCTAGATGAACTGGGTCAAGACACCAGCAGAGTAAGTTGATACACTATTATATATACATAAAGTACACAGGAACTTCTATTTTACTATGAATTATTTTTAACATTGTCTCAACTTTTGATTTAATGTACTGTAGGTCTCCTACAAGACAGGATAGACAAAATAAATGGCAGCAGTAGTTACCCAATTTTTTTTAAAGGAAGGTGGATGTAGAGTTTTATGAATGAACCTGTAAGTTTAGCCCATTGTGAAATATGTAGTTCCTACTTTTAGCTGAAATACAGCTACTAACTAAACAAATTCCTAAAGGATTATTTATTTGACAATTAAAACAACAATAAACCTCATTCTAAAAACAACATGTTTCATATTTCATGAACTTTATTGTACTGTGTTAGAGATTAGTGTCTCTCATCATTGGTGTAGCCTACTGGTTCATTCGCCTATTTTTATTAAGGCACTTCAGACTTCTCTGGTACAGTACCTTTCACCTACAGTTATGACATATTTGCATTATAATGCAGATATTTTCTCATTCTTGAGGCGGGAGATAATCAGCTTCATTGCTCCTCAATGAATGACACAGTATAACTGACGAATGGGTTAAAACAACACATATTTGAATGGTAATGTACTGTATACTCAGGGGTGCTGTAAGGGGGGAGGAGGGGACTTTACTTGCTACAGCTACGTTTGCAACTCGAATAGTCAGGGAGGACAGACTACAGTCCCAGTCCATTCCAGGTTCACCTGTAAGCCCTGGAACTGTATCTACATCAGGAACTCCAAGAGACACCAATGTTCCGGAGGCAACGGTAATTCATCCTGTAACTAGGATTAAAACCGCTAAATCGTCCTTTTTGATTTTCCAAAATAAGCAAAAATAAGATAGCCTAATCACTAAAACAATATAAACACAATTGAATATTAGTGTACACATCGATTCAATTAAGCATCCCTTTCACTGAAAGACACAGCATAACCGTTCTCTATTTCCAAAATAAGTATTTTTTGTTATCTAGGATCAAATTTGTCGTGCAATAATGCATAGGCCTACAACATTTAGGATTTCACAAACATTTCACAACATTAATTTGCAAACATTTATCATGCATCAAAACTTTTTGCAAACACTAATTAGTGCAATATAGCCTGCATGCTACATGACATGAGAAGCAGAGATCATGGGTGCAGTTGTAAAATAATCACATTTTATTGCAAAGCCTAAAGTTGACATCATGAACTCCATGAAAAATTATTACATAATGAAGTGTATGCTTTTGAACTCCATCCAATCATTAGACCGCCAACACAATTACTCTTCATTACAATATTGTTTCTAATCAATTTCGTCATGCTTCTGGTCCACAGTGAGCACAGAAACTCGAATTGCAAACGAAATTATTGTATCTCACACAATGTTCATTAGATTTTTCTGTCTACATTTTCGGACTTGACATTGTGTCTTCTTCCAGGGCTTATGCCTGTAGTATACTTGACGTTCTCGTGCCAAAGCAGAAACAGGAAGATGGTGCCTGGCTGTATACTTGAAAGGTACAGTCTTTTAAACTATATTTCTTATTAACTGTCTGTACACTTACAACGTTTTCAATGCTTTAGTTTGCATGTAGTGACCCTCATTATGCTACCATGTAAGTGTGGAGCTATTTGGAGCCTTGATATTGTTGTAAAATAGTGATTTATTTTGACTTCAAATTTCCCCTCACAACTAGCATTGTAAGGTAGTTATCAGGTTGCACTAAAACTGGCCACATTCGATTAGCATGAAAACATATCCCAAAGAATGGTCGACTCTGTACCCACGTGTAATTGACACCTAGGTTCATTTCGCGTGGGAATCGTTCTTTAATGTAGACATTACTGTGGTACGTATGGCTCACATGGACTGATTATTAAGGTGTCTGATGCAATTTCAATATAGACATCATTTGCTTTACTAAAATACACTGATTGATATGTGGTTCAAATTCTGTTCAATACCATACCTTGCACTCATGTTTTGTTTTGGTTGGTATAGTTGGGTGCACTTAAGTGGATGTTGTCTGTAGTGAGTGAAATTCTAATTCTCATATGGCCCACCTGGACTGATTTCTTAACATGTGAATACTGTCATTTGAGTGTAGAAATGCCTTGGACTTACATCTTGATACAAAACAATGAACTGATTTTGTTGTTATACATTTATTAAATAGATACTATATAAATTCCTTTGTTGTACTTTACTATATCTGTGATTATTCATATTTCAAGTGATATTACTCAGGCTCATCAATTGGTATCTTTTTCATGAACTGGCCACCATTCCAAACGAAATTGAATAGCTCTGACTTACACTATCGAGGACGTATGTGAAGTAATTGGTTTAAGCTGATTTTAGCTTTTAACCTGCACTGTAGCTAACTACTTTTCAAAAAGGGTAGCTTGACTACTTACTTACAACTAGCTTGTAGCTTGTTAAACTACAGTTTCAGGGTAGCTTCCCCAACACTGACAATAGTGTACTGCATGCAAATGTGAACAGAAAGGAACGAGGTGCATATCTACTGGTTAGAACGAGTTATAAAATGAACAACATTTAGTTCATTGTCATTGTATTACATTATAGCCTATTTTCGTTTTATGCCGACATACATGGTTACAAAATGGATGGGTTTTGTTAATATTGTAATATGACTTTTTCAATTCATGGAGCAAATTTGGATTGTCATTTTATTTCCTGTGAGCAATGTGTGGGTTTGAGAGGAGCAGTTGATAAAGGTGTGGCGTGGTGGAGCAGAGTACAACAACCGCTCAGTACGCGAGGAGCGGAATTTCCAAATCCTTAACTCCGCTCACATATATGGAAGCCCATAAGGGACTAAATTCAAATGATAATGCAATTTCAGAAATGCATTATTATTTTCAAAACATGTAAGTGTTATCTGAGACAATTCCAATTAGAATGCAATAGTCCAATTGCATTTTAATTTTAATATAATCATATGGGCTATGACAATATAAAAATTCAATGGAATAACCGTTTGACATTTCATTTTCGAAAACATACCCGGATTTCCAAAGGATTATATTCAAATGTTAATGAAAATGTGAAAATTAAAATCCTAATGCCCGGATCCACCTCCAGTCACAGTTGGGCAAAATCACTCACTGTTGACGCTCAATTGACTCTGTGGATGATGTGTAAATAATTGAACAAGATGTGGGAAATAAGGTGTAGCCTATAAAATGACGCGTAAATCATGCTGCTATATTTGACGCGCAATGGCTGCTGGCACTGCTAGAAGACATTGCAAATAGGAGAATCCAGAGAGTGTGTATTCAGAGACCAAACTGATTTGCTGGCCCGCGATGATGACTGGCTTATGAGTCGATTCAGGTTGCCAAGGGTTATCCCGTTTATCCCGTTGGACCGGCTTTAGAACGTGAGACAACAAGGAACCACACGTTACCTGTCGCTTTGCAAGTTCTCACCACACTGGGCTTCCTCGCAACCGGCGCTTTTCAGAGAGAGCTGGCTGACCAGTCAGGCATTTCCCAACCATCTCTGAGCTGCGCCATGGCAGCTGTATGGAACGGTCTCATCCATATGTCACCCAGGTCCATAAAATGTCCCTTCATTGTTGGTGAGCAGACCAACATTAAACTGCAATTTGCAGCGATGAGCCGATTTCCAAATGTAATCGGAGCCATTGACTGCACTCACATTGCTATAAGGGAACCATAATGAATTTGCTTATGTGAACAGAAAACACTTCCAATCTATTAATGTGGAAGTGATCTGTGATGCGCAAATGTGTTTGACAAATGTTGTCGCAAGCAGGGGCTGTGCAGAATGGCTGGCTTATTGGTAATAAATGTCATTTATGATCATTAGGCTATACGGTAAAATAAGGCAATGATATTGTATTTGCATCTGAGTATGTGGTTAATCTATACCCATAGCTGACCGTGGTTACCCGTTGCAAACTTGGCTCCTCACCCCGCTCACAAACCCCCAAAATGAGCAAGAGCAGAGTTACAATGATGTACATATAGGGGGCTCGGTCAGTGGTGGAGCGGACCATACGGCAGCTGCCTGATTATGATGCGTTATGAACCTAGTGACAGTTTTTCACTCCGCCAACTTTTTTTTCTTCTAATACCTGATGACAGGCCACGTTTCCTCGCCTTCACCTCTGTTGTTGGAACCTCGATCTCACAGTCTGTGAAAATTTTCTTTTTTGCGTGTTTAGCCATTGTAATTTAGGCAAAGAAATGACCTAAGTGGTGCATATATAGGCTATCTGCATATTCATTTATGGGAGGAGGCAAGGCCGGGTCAGTGGCTCATTCACGTGCGTTCAATCTCACGTTGATTGTGATTTATAAAGGAAAGGTGCGCAGGACCTGGTGTACGACCGGTTTTGTACATGTGAATTTTTCTGTGCGTATGTACTTGTTCCAGTTTTGGCCGTACGCCATCTTCTGGTATGTAAGCTGCGCAATCTTTTATACATGAGGCCCCAGGGAACTAAAACACTGACATAACCAAACAGCCCTAACTCAGAGCTATACATGAAACAGACACAAGAGGAAGCCAAAACACAACACATGAGGGAGCAAGGGAGTAAACACAGGGAATAAATAGCCCACCAAGGGCTGGACTTTACAGTAGCCCCGCCCCAATGCCCACAACACCGGGGTGGGCAAAACAAGAGGACCGCTGTAATAGGGGCAGAGGGCCTGGGGTCAGGGGGAACAGAGGGCCCGGGGTCAGGGGGAACAGAGGGCCCGGGGTCAGGGGGAACAGAGGGCCTGGGGTTAGGGGGAACAGAGGCTGTGGGCAGAAGGGTGGAGGCTGTGGGCAGACTGCTGGAGGCTGTGGGGATGGGCAGATCTGGTCCTCCCTGACGGCGGCCCCGGGTAAGGCAGTTCAGGCGGCCAGGGGCAAGCCAGTGCAGGCGGCCAGGGGAAAGGCCTTTCAGGCGGCCAGGGGCAAGGCAGTTCAGGCGGGAGCAGGGGGTCCGGACGTAAGCGACGGCTGAGCAGGGGGTCTGGACGTCAACGACGGCTGAGCAGGGGGTCCGGACATCAACGACGGCTGAGCTGGGTGTCCGGACGTTAACCACAGCTGAACTGGGGGTCTGGACTCCACCCAGGAGGCGTCATCGCCAAACCCTGGTGGCGGAGGGAGGTGCAGGACCTCCAGGTCCGCGGCCAGGAAGGCCTCCGGCGTGGGTGACGCAGGGCGGACTGCCGGAGGTGGTGGGCAGACCGCTGGAGGTGGTGGGCAGACCGCTGGAGGCTGTGTGCAGACTGCTGGAAGCTGTGGGCAGACTGCTGGAGGCTGTGGTGATGGGCAGATCCGGTCCTCCAGTTCGTCGTCCTGGACAGGACTGCAAAAGAGGGACGCAGAGTCCTGTCGCCACCCCTCCTAGCCCCCCCGAAAATTTTTGTGGGGAGACTGTCGGCCATCTTGTGGGGTGAACCTCCTATGAGGGCCGGCATCTCCTCCTCCTCATTGGACCACCAATGAACGGAGTTGGCGGCCAACATGTGAAAGGGGGCCCTGGGGGCATCAACTGGGGCCCTGGGGGCAATAACAGAAGCCCTAGGGGCGCTAACATATGCCCTAGGGGCATTAACAGAAACCCTAGGGGCAGCAACAAAAGCCCTAGGGGCTTTACCTGCTGGCCTAGGGGTACTAGCCTGAGAGCGAGACGAGGTAGCCAGCCTGGAAGCTGAGAGGGTAACTAAGCTAGCCTAGGCGCTAGCGGGGCTGGTAGTCAGACGCGGGGTCCTAATCAGGGAACTCCTACCCTGAACCTGACTCTGAGGAGAGCTAATGGAGCTAGCCTGAGTACCAGGAAACCTATCATGAGTGAGGGGAGAATACGGGGAAATGGAGGAACAGGTAGGGAACTGGGAAACCCTAACACAAAAACGGGGGACCCTGTATAACGGGCTGCTACCCTGTACCTTAGGGTCTGGGAAAGTCCAGTCCTCCTCCTCAGCCGAGCCTGACCCATCAATGCTATCAGGCCTATCCTCGTCGCTGTCCTCCTCTACGTCCCAGGCGAAAAACCCCTCCTCCTCTGACAAGATCCCCTTACCCGTGCTCCATCCAGAACTCTCCAGGGTTTGTCTAGCCTGGGAGATCGAAGAAACGAGGTCCTCCCATGAGACGGTGGGGAAACGGGCTCCGTGGGTGGAGGCAATCAGCTGGTCCATGTCAGCTCGCAGCTCCACGGCTCTCGCATCTATCTCCTCCTCTACCGACGGCGTGTCGACTGGGCACTCCTTCGCTGTCTCATAGTTGAGGGTTGATCAATCTTTTACGAGATTTTCCGTTGCAGTGTATATAGTGATGAGACAGGCTCGAAGGATATGCAATAACAAGGAATTTATTAATGAAAAGAACAACTGCCGTGTGGGGTATAAACGAACAGAACAGAAACACTACACTGGAACACGCAACAGGAAACATTGATCAACAAGGTGTACACGGAAACATGAGGGCTAAATACTAAACAACTAATGACTAACACAAGACACCTGGGAACTAAAACACTGACGTAACCAAACAGACCTAACTTAGAGCTATACATGAAACAGACACAAGAGGGAGCCAAAACGCAACACATGAGGGAGCAAGGGAGTAAACACAGGGAATAAACTAAACAATAGTCCATCTAACAGCCCACCCAGGACACAGATTCATTTTAATTTTCTTTGGAAAAACCGAACGAACTACATTAGAAAATCTGTTGTGATGAACACTTATGAGTGTGGAAGGCTTAACTTTTTGGACTTCACTACTTTAAACAATACATTTAAAATCAATTGGTTGAAGCACTTAAAAAAAAAGACCCACCTCTATGTAGAACTTTATTCCCCATCTTGTTTCTACCTCTTTTGGTGGCCTCTGCTTTTCATAAGGCAGGCTTTTTTGTGATGGTCATTAATTTATAAGCACAATTTTTGCCCACACAGATATTATATATGGAACACTCGAGACATATTATACAAAAACATGTAATTATTTTTATAATATTAGTTCCGAAATCATATACTTCTGGGGGAGTCAACTTGTGAATGCGGAGGTCTTTCTTCTGAGTTATGAGTTGTTCTCACTTTACAAGATTCATATCAGTCCTAAGGATTTTGCAATTGTTATGGATGCCATCCCCTCGGTTTTTGTTCTGCTACTTAGGAATGTGTTGAGAACTGACCCTCAGAACCTACCCACTGCAGTACACCTGTTGACTCACCAGTTGGAAAAATCAGTTTGAATTCTGCTCCTTAAAATAACAATAGACTAATATGTGCCTTTTTTCAACATGATGTTTCTACTCCCAGTGTCATTCCCTATTGGAACCATTTTGTTGGCAATATTTGTAGCAAAAAAGTCTGGATGTTGCCCCAAACATACTTATTATTTAACAAAGTCAAATAAGTTTCCTTTAAGATTATCCATGTATACAAAACTGCAAGTCACTACATGAGGAAGTTTAAAAAGGATATACTTTTTAGTTGTATCTTAATGCTAACAAACTTTTGCTAAATCTATCTAAATTTGTAATTGAAAATATTTACAGGGACTTTATACTTGTGTGGAAAGATGTATTAATAGTTTTTTTTTCATTTGATGGAAGTAACAAAAGTTAATTTAATGTAATACATTTTGTTTTATTACTTCATACTCATAAATGTAATACTCATTTATTAAGAAAACACTGCTTTCTTCTCTTACAAAAAGAAATTGAACAGTACAAAACAATAAAATAGTCTACCAACAAAAAAGCTCTTAAAATTATAAATGTTTGTTTGTCCCTTAAGGTCTTTGCTTAAACGGTCTGTACCACCAAGCATTTTTGACTATTTTATTTCATCTGTATATAATTGTTGGCATTGTCATATATGTACGTATGATATTATTGTTTTTTAACATTGTAACATCATTACTTGTATATTTGTACTGTCTTAATAAAAATAAACAAAAGCACAGCACTGCTCCAGCAAGTGGGAGGGAGGGACGCTTCAATGCCTAGTAGATTGATGAACTTGCTTCCAGGTGCTTTCCAGCAATAGTATTTTAATTTAACCTATGAAATAGTTAGTGTCTGAATTTAAATAAGTCATGTTAGTTGTCGCCGGCGGTAGCACATACAGTACAGCACTACTCCGTGTTCTAGACGCCTATGCATCCAGTACCAGAGGGTATTAACGTTATCAAGTCACCGTTTACAACACTCACACATCGAACTGTACAACAACATTATTTGACACAATTTTGAACTAGTTAGCTCCCATCTGGTTTTGAAACTAAAATAAAAAAAACGAATTAGCTACAATAGTAGTTGGCTAGCTTACTTAGCTAACTGTTGGAGGAAAAGTCTAACTGTGGGCATAAAGGCTGCATCTGGTGTGAGAATATGACATTTTAACATGAGCTGTATCCCTTCTAGCCAATGACCCGGTGACAAACAAACCCGGATACATCTGTAGCGGGGCAGCTTGTCACCAAACAAGGAAGTTACTTTAAACTGAAGACCCGCCTTGATGAGTGGATAGCAACCAACGTATATGTCATGCTGCCTTCACTCCAATTGGCTGACGCTTTGTCGCTTCGCTCAGCATTTGCATAAAATAGACTTCTTGTCTATTTTGGCTCCGCCTTGCTCGCAGCAGCGACAAGCTTGTCGCCTTGTCTCTGGCAAACGGCCACTCGCGTTGAAAATGAATGAAAGCCTGTCGCTTTGTCACCGTCTTTTGTCGCTCGTGTGACTGTAGGGTAAAAGAGTGTGGTGACTTAAAATTAAAATGCAATTCACCGGGGGCGCTGTTTAGCTTAATTTGTTTTAATATTGTCCACTGCACAGGACTTTGGAAAGAGTCTTTGGAAATGAAATATCAATTGCCGTTTTCATTTCCATTTTCAAATAGTTAGAAAGTGCAGTAAAAAATAGAAGTAAAAAAACTTCAAGAAGGTCCAAAGCACTCTCTCCCGTAATGTACAAAAAATAATTTATTCAGGCAGCGTAGTTCACAAAATAAACACACCTACGCGTTTCAGCCAAACAGGCCTTCGTCAGGGTGCAGCCAGTTAGAAAGTGTCTTGTTGTCAGTTAGAAAGTGCATTTTAATTTTAATTGAGACTTAAATAATGCTTGCATAAATGGGAAATTGGACTACATTGTTTATATTGGATTTGAATTTTCACATTTTCATTAACATTTGAATAAAGTCCTTTGTAAAGCGGGGTATGTCTTTGAAAATGAAATGTCAAACGGTTATTCCATTTGAATTTGAATTTTGTCATGGAATGCCCATATGATTGTGAAAATTAAAATGGAATTGAATTATTGCATTTTAATTTGAATATTGTCTCAAATAACACTTACATATTTTGAAAATGATAATGCATTTCTGAATCTGCATTATCATTTGAATTTAGTGCTTCCATACACATACCCTGATCCCCGCTGCTAATTTAGTTATGAATATGAAAAATCATGCCATCATAAATAACCTGTGTTGAAAACAGTGGTTTGAATGTGGCCTAGCTATGAATTAAAACATTCAACAATAAAACATTTATGATTTGTTTTTTGGAAAGTCATAGAATTATTTATTCTGATCCGTGATTAGGGTTTTAAAAGTTAAATTTCGTCCCGGGCCCTGAGATTCCTGTCGAGCCCTGCCCTAATTAAGACCACAATGATCAGGGAAAGGGAGTTCACCTCTTACCAGTGACCATGATTGATAATTTATTCATTTTCTATTTGTTTTATAGGTCACTGTTACGATATCAACTCCATTTGCCTGATAATTTTGGATGAAGTAGGGACTTCCCAAAACATGTGAACTCAGAGTTATTCAGAAAAGTACTCAAGTACTCTTGTACGCAAGTAAATTCCCACCTCTGTTGGTGGGATTTTAAACTAATGCTATATATTTGGACCAATGGGAAATCAGTATTAAGTTTTCTGCTGTGACATCATTCTCTGTATAAAAGTTTAAGTTATTTGATTGTTGACAGTTTTTTCTGCAGAGACAATTCGGCTTTAAACATTAAAGTCTATGTTCCATTTCTACACATCCTCCGGACTCTAAGTAAATTAATTTGATGAGTACATTCATTTAATATACAACAATAGCAAGTGTGTGTAAACTACAGTGTAGTAGAAGAGTTGGAGGATTCTGTAATAGGTCTGTAATTGTAATCTGTAATTGTGGTTAAAATTGAAATTTTACAGCCAGAGCACTACAGGGAATGCTGACTGAAGGTACTGTCTAAAATTTTTGTCTGTATAAGGAAGTAACAGGACTGGATTTTACAGGAAATAGTTCATGGAAGTCTTCCACCCTTCCAAAAGTGGTTAGTATTAAGCATTTCTTAATGTTCTTAATGATACGTTTGTAGTCAGGAATGATTTTGCTGCACCCATCAAATTGTGATCTTCATTTTTAAAAAAAGACCCCTCCTTTTATTCTGAAATTATTTTTATTCAGAGCATTTGAATGATCATATAAACATTGTAATATAATCAGGGAAATCATTTACCTTCTAGCGTTTATAATGTTTTTCAGGAGCCAACCATGCCTACATCAAGAACCTGCTGTTTCGTAAAAGTATGTCTGTTTAATTTGATGGGAACAAAATGTTCAGAAATAACATTCCTTAGCCAGTGATTACCATGTTTTTAAAAAGTACATATAAGTCATCTTTGATTGTTGTATTTTATGTTTCAATCAGTAAAACAGTGAATAATAGTTGTCAGTTTGTATGCCTTTGAATGGTACTTGGTAGCACTTATACTACTTGGTTCCTCCGCAGAACCTCTAACTGGGTTGTTCTATGTAGAACCATTTAATGGGTTCTTTGCAGAACCCTAAATAGAGGGCTCTGTGAACATTAGAACCCTCTGTAAAGTGTTCTACCTAGCACCAAAAAGAGTTTCCCTATTGGGACAAACCAAAGAACCTTACACTCTTACAAATAATGATCAGAAATGGGATCTTTATTTCCCCATAGTGGAAGAACTATTTTGGGTTCTAGTGAGAAACATTATTGTTTACATATTGAACCTTATACAGTGCCTTGCGAAAGTATTCGGCCCCCTTGAACTTTTTGACCTTTTGCCACATTTCAGGCTTCAAACATAAAGACATGAAACTGTAATTTTTTGTGAAGAATCAACAACAAGTGGGACACAATCATGAAGTGGAACGAAATTTATTGGATATGTCAAACCTTTTAAACAAATAAAAAACTGAAAAATTGGGCGTGCAAAATTATGCATGCAAATTCAGCCCCCTTAATTAATTTAATACTTACAGGCTACAGCTGTAAATTGCTTGGAGTATCTCTATCAGTTTTGCACATCGAGAGACTGAAATTTTTTCCTATTCCTCCTTGCAAAACAGCGCGAGCTCAGTGAGGTTGAATGGAGAGCGTTTGTGAAAAGCAGTTTTCAGTTCTTTCCACAGATTCTCGATTGGATTCAGGTCTGGACTTTGACTTGAACATTCTAACACCTGGATATGTTCATTTGTGAACTATTCCATTGTAGATTTTGCTTTATGTTTTGGATCATTGTCATGTTGGAAGACAAATCTCTGTCCCAGTCTCAGGTCTTTTGCAGACTCCATCAGGTTTTCTTCCAGAATCGTCCTGTATTTGGCTCCATCCATCTTCCCATCAATTTTAGCCATCTTCCCTGTCCCTGCTAAAGAGAATCAGGCCCAAACCATGATGCTGCCACCACCATGTTTGACAGTGGGGATGGTGTGTTCAGGGTGATGAGCTGTGTTGCTTTCACGCCAAACATAATGTTTTGCATTGTTGCCAAAAAGTTTGATTTTGGTTTCATCTGACCAGAGTACCTTCTTCCACATGTTTGGTGTGTCTCCCAGATGGCTTGTGGCAAACTTTAAACTACATTTTTATGGATATCTTTCAGAAATGGCTTTCTTCTTCCCACTCTTCCATGAAGGCCAGATTTGTGCAGTATACGACTGATTGTTGTCCTATGGACAGACTCACCCACCTCAGCTGTAGATCTTTGCAGTTCATTTAGAGTGATCATGGGCCTCCTGGCTGCATCTCTGATCAGTCTTCTCCTTGAATGAGCTGAAAGTTTAGAGGGACGGCCGGGTCTTGGTAGATTAGCAGTGGTCTGATACTCCTTCCATTTCAATATTATCGCTTGCACAGTGCTCCTTGGGATGTTTAAAGCTTGGGAAATCTTTCTGTATCCAAATCCAGCTTTAAACTTCTCCACAACAGTATCTCGGACCTGCCTGTTGTGTTCCTTGTAATTCATAATGCTCTCTGTGCTTTCAACGGACCTCTGAGACTCACACAGAGCAGGTGCGTTTATACGGAGACTTGATTACACACAGGTGGATTCTATGTATCATCATTAGTCATTTAGGTCAACATTGGAACATTCAGAGATCACTGAATTTCTGGAGAGAGTTTGCTGCACTGAAAGTAAAGGGGCTGAATAATTTTGCTCGCCCAATTTGTCAGGTTTTTATTTGTTAAAAAAAGTTTGAAATATCCAATAAATTTCATTCCACTTCATGATTGTGTCCCACTTGTTGTTGCTTCTAAACAAAAAATTACAGTTTTATATCTTTATGTTTGAAGCCTGAAATGTGGCAAAAGGTTGAAATGTTCAAGGGGGCCGAATACCTTCGCAAGGCACTGTATATGCATTCATACCGTTTCCCCTGAGGTTAGTTAATGGATCCCAAAGGGTTAAATATATCACCAAAAAGGGTTCTCATTGGAACCAAAAAGGGTTATTCTAGGAACCGTAAATGGGTTCTCGTAACAGGAAAAATTAAGAACCATTTTTTGAATATTTTTTAAGAATATACATACATACATATGTTTCTACTTAGCAATACAATTGAATGTTACACGCATACATGTACAGCATGTTTTTAAACAATCTGATTGTAATGCGGGTAAAATCCTCTGTATCAACAAGTCTCCAGCATTCTTTATCTCTAATTACTTGGGAGCAGTAATATGGTGATTTAAATGCATGTGCATTCCTTCATTATGTTGAATGCTAAATAAGTTCGCTTAAACTATTAGGGGAAAGATTTACAACACATCAACATCCATAATTACTTTTTACATTTTCTAAATAATTATACACTATTGTTTCTTGGAATCAAAACAATCTGTTCAGTTAGGAAAACCTGTGCATCTAATACTGTATGTCAATGTTAATTTCGTCAGCTAATTTAGTCATAGTTCTTTAGACTTTTTATCAATGAACTTGATGGACAAAAGCAGTAATATAGTTGACAAAAAATGTTCATTCTATATATGATCGGAGATGAATGGTAGCTAAAATATACCGTATTTCATAGATAAATTAGGTGACTTAAATGTGACTACAATAATGTAATTTCAGTCAGTAATTTCTGTAATTTATTTTTTCTCTATGAAGTAAAAATATTTTGCTAATCTTCAACTTTCATTACATGCATAACTGTATTGCCTTGTCCAACCACAGAATACATGTTGTCCAGAGGTATTGTTGACTGTTAAAAACTAAGACGACTAAAATACTGCAAGAATTAACACTGCTGTGTGTACTGTATATGCTGCTTAACATAAGAAGATTATCTGATGTATGGTGAATTAACAGTTTGCAATTCAGGGTATTGCAGAGAAATACTGTATGATGAAAAATATTGATTAAAACCCTGCTACCACTGAGCATACTGCATGTGAAATTATTGTTCATATTATTTGAGTTTGCTCATAACACGGAATTGGAGTCAATGGATTCTATTTCTATAGCTCAAATAACCTTTAGGTAATTTGTCTCTAGGACAGCAGCAAGCACCACCCACCGATTACAATCCATCTATGTGTGTTCAGACCTAATTTAATCTATTTGTCTTAAAATTAATAATTACAATTATTCATTGGAATGAAATTGATGGCTTGATTACAAAAGATACATGCAATTTCATGTAACTTTTTAGTACTTGGTTCTTCTGAGATTTACAGCCTTTAAAAAACCACTTATGCATTCCATGTTTGAAAAAATAACACAACACAATTGTTTTTCCAAATCAACCAAGATCCAACAATTACACGTTGTTCTTTTTCAGGTTAAATTTAGTTCCATGACTAAGAGGCTTAAATCTTACAAAAAATAGCTCTCACACACTGGGAACAAAGGAGAGTTGAAGTCCCGCTAATAATTTAATTTGCAGATTAAAAGGTGTGCGCAGTGTGTGGTGTGTCAGCGGAGGAGTGTGTGTCAGTGTGACGGTGGGAGACAGAGATTTAATCAGGTCCCCTGGGAGGAGATAGAGACAGAGCTACAAAGCCAGCGTTCACATGGCTGCCTCCCTTCCATTCCTGTTTACAGGCTCTGTGTTCCACACGGTTCGCTATTCTTTTGATAGGGCACTACATTTGACGAAGGCCCAGCTGACTACCTACCAGGGCCAAATGACTGCCAGGCCCAGAGAACTCCAACGTCCAGAGGACTATATAGGGAAAAAGGCTGCATTTGGCACCCAGACAAGCATTGCTCTCACCGACTATTACAGACACTTTATAAAGGAACAGCCTTTCCCATCCAATGTCCCCAGGACAGCATTTAAGTCAACACCGCTCGACAGATTTATCTTTTATTTGTTTTTGTAGTTATTTGTAGTTACAACTTTCTCATCACAACAGCTCCCAATGGTCTCATGGGAGGTGAAGATCGGGACACGCAGCCTAAGAGAAATGATTCACCAAGCTGCATTGCTGAACCAATGAATGGAGGAAACAATGTTCCATTGTGAAATGCTCTGCCAGCCATCACTTAACCAGTGAAATGCCCTAACGGCCCTCCCTCCCTTAACCAGTGAAATGCCCTAACGGCCCTCCCTCCCTTAACCAGTGAAATGCCCTAACGGCCCTCCCTCCCACAGCCGGCAGGACTGGCTGTGACACAACTTGGAATGGAACCAGGTTGTAATTGTACACTTCTGCATCGCAGTGTCTATCAGCAGAGAGAACGAAAGAGGAAAAGAGACACCAGAGAGAGACAGAGGCAGAGTCATCAGAGAGAGAGGCAGAGAGAGTCATCAGAGAGATCGAGGCAGATTCCACGTAGGGAGAGAGGCAGAGAAAGAGGGCAAGCAAGATCATAGGTGGATGAGTGTTCTGACATGAAGTCATAGTTGGCTTGATGTCAATTCATTAATTAAATTTAAAGGACACAAGTATCTCAGTGCACAATCTGAATACACAATCCATTGCCTGACTATATTCACCTGAATTGTTCCATCTGTTTGACACTACGCTTGCCAACTCTCAGGACCCCTGGGCGCGCCTTTTGTTCCTTCAGAAGGCAAAGCAGAAGGTACGACTCCTGTAACAAGCCCCACTAATGGACCTGATAACAAAACAAGCAAGTCTGAAGAGTTATAAATCTGTTGTTCAGAAACAATAACATTCCTGCATATGGGCGGGCTATGCTGGCTGGCTAGATTTGAGTGCATATAAAAGCTTCTTCACACATCAAACAGAGGCAATGAAGTTGAAGGCACACTGCACCGACTGCAGGGCTTGTGCTCGCATAGCATCCAGTTTACCTCCAATCACTAACTCACCTCATGCTGTGTTTTGTGGACGACCCTCTGTTAGTGACTAGAGACTAGTGTTTCCTCTGGCAGAATCACTACTAGAATCCAGACATTAGTTGCTACCTCCAAGAGAGGTGCTAATTGTATTCACATCTGAGTTCCGACCCAGGACGTGTTTGTGGCAACGTTGACAATGGATAGAACACAGGAAGAAAATATGACCACTTTAGATATTTATGGGCGAGTATTCACCCCCAGTCACTACAATGCCCTGGTCAACTCCTCTCAGCATCATTGCCATGCTACACACATCCTCCAAAAGAAAAGACCACCCAGTGCACAAGTCATTTTGTTGGTATTTCAGATGAAACTTCATCATGTGTTAGCAAGGATGAAAGCAGTGTTTCGTAACTTACTGTTCTGTCAAGAACATGCCATCAATAAAAGACTATATACATCTGAAGGCTGACTAAAGTTCTGTAAAGCTTCATGGAATCAGAATTTCAATGTCACTCCTGAACTGTTGTGTTCAGACATCTTTAGGAAAGGAACTGAATATTTGGGGGCATACATTTTCGGAAGTCACAGTTTTGTATAAATATTAAGTCAGGAGGCAGGTGTATAGATCAAGGAAATAGTATGTTTTCATATAAAAGAAAACAAACAGCCACAACATACAGAACAGGAAAGGGATACAGTATAATGCAAAAACAAAACACTTGGAATGAAAAAAGAAATAAATATATCTTTAAAATAATCTTTATGCTCCATTAAAGGAGTGGTCCATTAAAATTTATTTTAGGGATCTTAATAACACTTGCCTGGAAATTTGTTATCACTAGAAAAAGTTTTTAGGTTAATTGCATGAATATTAAGGTGTATATCAAATGGTTTTGATATATTCACATTGAAATCCATGAATGTTAGATCAATCTGTGCCCGGACCTGGTCAAGTCAGAACTTGAGTTTGATTGTGGATGTAAACTTGATGATACTCCTCAGCTTTATGTTATTAAATGTTAAGAAAATTATGATGGACCATGGATGACGTGTATAACTGAAAATGTAGATGGACATTGAAAGAAAATTTGAAACCTATTAACTGTGCAGGTGGCCATGAAATGAAGTGATTTTTAGCAGACCTGCAAAAGTTTAATATACAGAAATACATACATCATATAATTTCCTATTTAAACAAGAATATTGAAATCATACTACTGTCTAATTTTGATTTGTTTGCTTTCACTGCAAAAGTTGCATAGGGTACAGTTAATAAACATTAGACAATTCAGTTATATTATCTGATTGAATTTTTTATGGTAGCAGTTCAGCAACTACTAAACATGTTTTGGGAGACAAATACTGTTAAAGATAATGAATATGATGTTTAAAAACATACAGAGATGGCATCAGTTTGCCCTGGGAATAAACTGATTAACTGATGATCTAATTGATGAACTGATTCATCTGTAGATCTTCTTCCCTTTGCCAGGCACAGGAGCGGTATAAGTTGGCATTTATATATAAATGCAGAAGATTAGAGAGCAGAAACTGAATCCACTTCAAGCACTGTTATTAAAGTTATGGTTAATGTGGTGTTTCATGTGGTAGAGGAGGGCTAGCAGTCTGCTCTTTAGTAAAACTCTACATGATCAACAGACTCTGTGCTGCTAGTGGTACTGGTACCTTGAGGCTGCTCCTGGCCTTCATTTAGTTCTGGTTTGGTAGTTGACAAACTAATTTGACATAAGTTCTTATGATTTTATTACCCCTAACCCAGTGTCACGGTTCAAAAGGATGAGGAGGCAGGCGCATCTTCACTAGACATATATTTATTAACACAAGGAAGAACTTGACAAACACAAAGAAGAAACATTAGGGACTACAATGATACATAACATGTAAATTGACCACACTACCTAACACAAGACCAGACTACATTAAACATTTTAACATAATAATGACGTCTACAAAACAGAACAACCACGTACCTTGACAAACACAAAGAACCACCTGCAACTGGAGGCAGCGTCTTTTCCCAGGGGGGTTTTTGCCGGGGAGAAGGGGTTGGAGCTGGAGGAGCTGATCCTGCCTCCACCGCCGGAGTTTGCAGATGTCCCGGCGATGGAGGATTTGGAGCTCCCTGACCTCCTGCCGCCTGACCTCCCAGACCTCCTGACGCCTGACCTCCCCATTTATGAGAGTGAAGTGGAGGAGGAGATGCCGGCCCTCATCAGTGGCACCTCTCCCAAGATGGCCGACGGTCTCCCCAAGGAACCCGCTGACGTCCGGACCCCCTGCTCAGCCGCCGCTGACGTCCGGACCCCCGCCTTCAGCCGCCGCTGACGTCCGGACCTCCGTCCGGACCCCCGTCGCTGACGACGGCGTCCTCCGGACCCCCGTCGCTGACGACGCCGTCCTCCGGACCCCCGTCGCTGACGACGCCCTCCTCTGGACCCCCGTCGCTGACGACGCCGTCCTCCGTTGACGCTGACCTGCCTTTGCCCTGGCCGCCAACTGAACTGCCTTTCCCCTGGCCGCCACCTGAACTGCCTTTCCCCTGGCCGCCACCTGAACTGCCTTTCCCCTGGCCGCCACCTGAACTGCCTTTCCCCTGGCCGCCACCTGAACTGCCTTTCCCCTGGCCGCCACCTGAACTGCCTTGCCCCTGGCCGCCACCTGAACTGCCTTGCCCCTGGCCGCCACCTGTCCCTCCTGACCCAGGGCCCCTCTCTGTCCCTCCAGACCCAGGGCCCCTCTCTGTCCCTCCAGACCCAGGGCCCCTCTCTGTCCCTCCTGTCCCCGGGCCACCCGCAGACCCTCCGCCTGGGTGGCTGGTGTGGTGGGGGGGCTTTGCCTGGTGTTGGGTTGGGTTGTGCTATCCCTCCCCTTTTCGTTTTGACCTCCTCAGTGCTGGAGGTCTTTGGGGGGGGATTCTGTAACGTTCAGCCCTGTTTGGGGCTGTATATTTGCTTCCCCTTTTGTGTTCTGTTGTCCCCTGAGTTCAGTATACGATTACGGTGGTTTGGTTGTACTGTTTTGTTCTGTGTATTACGTATATGGTTCTGTCCGAGTGTGTGATGTTTTGGCCCCCCCTAGTGTCTCTTTAGTATGTCTGTTATATTCCCTTCTCATTTGTATACTGTTGTTGCCTTAGTTCCCTTTGTGCCTATGACGTCATTGCCCCAGGTGTGTTGAGTTGTGTCTTGTTAGGAAGTGTATTTAGGTTGTTTGCTTTTTGATGTCTCTTGTCGATCAATGTCTACTGTTACATGTTCCTGTGGTGCTTTATTTCATATGTTTTCGCCCCTCGTGGCAGTATTTAATTTCTATAAATAAATCTATTTGGGATTATTGAACCTTCGCGCCTGTCTCTCTACATTCACTTCATCGGCGGAAACGTGACACCCAGGAACAAAGTGAAGGTGCCCTTTATAAATCAAGGTAAATAACATTATTCTGTTCTTCTGCCTGGCCGTTAACCTTAAATGCTCCAAGGATGCTCATTATGGCAGAAGCACACACATTTAAAGCATTTATTTTTCAAATGCAAAACTATTTTGAACCTACATTTAAATGCTGCTATTATGTCCTTCAACTCCAGTCAAAACAATGAATTACAAAAAATACTGAGCCAACTGTTGCTATTATGCAACCTAAGCAACTCCACTCTATAGCATGTATCCTACCTGGCTGATGTTTGATCCAGTGGAGGACCATGATTCTGATGGTCAATTGTAGGTTTCTCCTTCAATGCCCTAAACTTTCCTAAAAGAAGCCAGGAATTAGCAAATTAATAGAACTATTTTGCTGAATCCAATTACTATACAATATTTTACTATACACACCGTGTTCCAAATTATTAGGCAAATTGGAATTAATTGTCATAAACATTAAATATTTAGATTTTCAAATCAAACTCATGGATGGTATTGTGTCACCGGGCTCTTTGGATCATTGAAATCAATCTCAGACACCTGTGATAATTAGTTTGCCAGGTGAACCCAATTAAAGGAAAACTACTTAAGAAGGATGTTCCACAATTATTAAGCAGGCCACAGGTTTCAAGCAATTATGGGAAAGAAAAATGACCTCTGCTGTGGAAAAGTGTCAACTAGTGCAATGCCTTGGACAAGGTATGAAAACATTAGATATTTCACAAAAACTTCAGCGTAATCATCGTACTTTGAAGAGATTTGTGGCTGATTCAGAGCACAGATGGGTTTGTACAGATAAAGGCATAATGAGGAAGGTTACTGCCAGACATATTCATTGGAGTAAGAGAGCAGCTGCTAAAATTTCATTACAAAGCAGCAAACAGGTATTTGAAGCTGCTGGTGCCTGTGGAGTCCCGCAAACCTCAAGGCGTAGGATACTTTAGAGCCCTCATACTCAACTCTGGACCTCAAAGCCAGATCCACTCCCCTTGTTAATTCTGACCATCTAATGCTGCAAAGAATACCTCTGTGTCATTGGCTGCTATGGGCATAAAAGGAGAGAAACTCATGGTGTAGCCCCCATCCTCCCTGACCTCAACCCTATTGAGATCCTTTGGAGCATCCTCAAGCAAAAGATCTATGAGGGTGGGAGGTGGTTTGCATCAAAACAGCAGCTCTGGGTGGCTATTTTGAAATCCTGCAAATAAATTCATGCAGGAACTCTCCATAAACTCACAAGTTCAAAGGATGCAAGAATTGTGAAGGTGATATCAAAGGATGGGTCCTATGTTAACATGTAACTTGCCCTGTGAAGATGTTGTTGATTTCAATAGCTTTTGATTTCAGTATGTATGACCTCCTAATGCTGCAAATTCAACAAATGACCATTGTCATTTTTCAAAACCTATAAAATCTTTAGAAAATCTGTTGTGCATAATAATTTGGAACAGTACATTTTGAGTTTTTTACTTTTGTAAAAATACTCTTTTCATTTGGTGGTTTGTTCAATGAAATTGACTATACCCTAACAGTTGGGGACATGAAAATTATACTATAATTTTTGTCAACTATTTAGGAAAATCAGTTTAAAATAACATTTGCATAATAATTTGGAACGCGGTGTAGTCTGATGTCCTTTCATTCCCAATTTCCCTAAATAAATTGGCTGATCTAGTTAGTGTAGAAGATGGTTAAATAGTCTCAACATTAGCATGAGACATAGCTAGCAAGTATGGTTTTTCCAATAGCTATAATCTAAAATACTCGTCAGACAACACAAGTCTAATACATTACTGTTCAAAAACATTATCATTCATAATAGGCCTAATTAAGATATTTAGTTTAGAGCCTCTATGTACCAAGTGGTTTGTTTGGCTTTGGTAACATGATGAGCATAGCTAAAAATGGTTTGTAAATTATACAAAGACAGTTGTGTGATTGAATATGTGCAAGATGCGTTAAGGGTTTGATGAGGGCGCTAGGGCGGGCAAAGTGTGAAGGCACTTAGTGTCAACATGTGCAATGGTCAGTCAGTACATTATAAAGTAATGCTTTAAAGGTAGTGATGGGATGGTGGACATGAGTTCCAGTTTTTTTTTGTAGTTTGTTCCAATCATTAGTGTGGAGAATTGGCAGTAGAGGTTGCCAAATGATGTGCATGCTTTTGTAGCGTGTAGAGAGCACAGGTTGAAAGTGGGTAATGTTATGCAGATTAATGACCGGTAAGGTGGGTTTTTTCCTAGTAAGGACTTGTAGATGAGGCGGTACCAATGGTACCATATTCAGGTGTGTAACGATGGCCATCCAACTAGTGAGTAGAGGTTGCAGTGATAGGTTTTATATGGGGCATTGGTAACAAAATGGATGGCACTACAGTTCGATACATCCAATTTCCTGAGACGAGAGTTTGAAGCAGTTCTGTAGACAACATCACCATAGTCAAGAATTTTCACAAGGGCTTGTTTGGCTGGAAGCGTGAATGAGTCCTTGTTTGCTGAATAGGAAGCCAATCCTAGATTTGATCTTGGAATGGAGATGGATTATGTGGGTCTGGAAGGAGAGCGAGGAGTCTAACCAGACCCCTACACATTTGTAATTTTCAACATATTCCAGCTCAGACCCATCCAGAGAAGTCATGCTTGTTGGACAGGCAGGTGCAAAATGTGACCTATTGAAGATCATGCATTTGGTTTTACCAGAGATTTTAACAGCAGTTGGAGAAAATGGAAGGGGTGCTGTATGTAATCAAAGCTATTTTGGAGCTTTTTTAAGTGTCCAACGAGATGGATCAGAGAGTTTTTGATTTATACAGATAATAGTGTATACAGCAGTCCCTCCGACTTAACAAACTAAATCCTGTCTGAGAAGTAGTTTGTGAACCAGCCGAGGCAATCATTTGAGAGACCCAGGTCGTTGAGTCTGTAAATGAGGATGGTGTTTGACAGAGTCCAAAGCCTTGGCCAGGTCAATGAAAACAGCTGCACAGTATTGTCTGTGGTCAACTGTTGTTATGATGTCATTTAGAAACTTAAGCGTTGCTGAGGTGCACCCATGACCAGCTCGGAAAACAGGTTGCATGACAGAGAGGCTGTGGTGGGACTCAAAATGGTTGATTATCTGTTAATTGACTTGACTTTCAACGACTTTAGAGAGGTAGGGCAGGATGGTGATAGGTCTGTAGCATTTTGGGTCTAAAGTGTCCCTCCCTTTGAATAGGGAAATTACTGCAGCAGTCTTCCAGTTGTTATGTATCCCTGATGAATCAAAGGAGAGGTTGAAAGGGTTAGTGATGGGAGAGGCAATAATTGACAGTTTCAACCTGTGAAGGATTGGTGTACCGCAGGCGGAAACAAACAGGCTGCTTTCAGCTTTACTTCATTAAAATCACTCTTCACACAAATGCTACTTTTACTGTACCTAGACATGTCTTATATATACAGAAAGCTTAGAATCTCACAAATTTAGCTAACATACACAATTTACAATAGCTATGACAAGAATAAAATACCAAGTTATCATGTGACGTGAGTGCATTGTAAACAAACCGGTTCGTTATTAGGACTAATACATACACATCTGACAAAATATTCACTTAGAGTCTGCTATCTTTCTCTGTTTCGTCATCCGAAGGGTCTCAGCAATGAAATTGAGCATTGTTTTTCTTTGGTAAAATCCATTTGTAATGTGAAAACGATCAAAAACCCAATCTAACTTTACCGCTAACTACATTGTTTACCTTTAAAACGGTGTTCTAGTTGCTAAATTCTATCTGATTCCGAATCCCCAGGCTACCTAGATGTTTGTCATTTGATTTCTCTTTCTAAACACCAGGAAAGCATATTTACATTACTGTTTGTGTGACCATAGCCTGTGTCTATTCACATACAGGTCGCACTGATTCACCAGAACGGCACTCACTTGATTGACAGTAAATCCATTAAATCATAACTAAACCAGTCTGAATTCAACCTAGGTAGAGAGCCAATGAGCTGGGCTTTTCAGTCATGTTTGGTTGATCCTTGTGAGACAAAATCTACATAAACTACAATCATGCATAACTGCACACTCGTGTCAAGGATTCCAGACTTTTATGCATTGTCTTTGCGGTGTCCCAGAAGCAAAAGATACTTTGTTCATTTTAAAGCTTTTATTAAAGGTCTTTCAAAGGTCTAAAAGCTCTTTCAAAAAAGAGAAATATTGATGTTATCGATGCTTTGGAAGAGATTTGCAGAGAAAGTGACAGAGGGAAAGATCTCGGGAAAGATCCCGTTTTAGATCGGTGAGTAAAATAAATTATATCTTATACTAATCCAGTTGTTTACATTTGTAGTTATTATACTGCATGTCCTTTGTATAATTCTGGATTTCTCTGTGATTGAAAATCCACAACCATTTGGCCTTTGTTTAGCCTTTGTTTTGCCTTTGCTCATTGTTTACTTTCATTGGATTGGAAGAATTTTAACAATGAAAATTGGAATACTGTTTTTTGTTTTCACATTAGATTCATTATTATTTATTTATTTATTTATTATTGTAAGTGCACAAAGTAGAGAAACTAGCATGTCAGTTTATAAAACTTAAGTTTTAATTTGACACTAGCCCATTGTTGGATGCTAACTTGACCATTTGTGTGTTTTGTAAAGATAAAAACTATTTTTTGTAACCATTTCATGCCATTTGTATGAATATGTCTGTTTTGTAAGAATATGAACTTTTTTGTAACCATATCCTGTTTTTATAGTTATTTATATTATAATGATTAATTTGGACACTTCACAATTGTGAAGAAATAGTCAATAGCTCCTTCGTTGTTGACTCTATCATTCTAAACATTCTGACGTGCGGTCCTCCCTTGATTAAAAGTGGTTCCAGGACCCAATCTCAAAATATGGCTTTTTATTTGCTTTACTTCAGGTCCAGTATAACAAGAGGTTACATTTGAGTGTTTTTTAGTTGGAAATCATCAGTTTGGATTTTGGTGAATGAGAAACGTGGGGGGCTAGGGCAAGATGCTGGGGTAGGTGCAGAGTTGTTGGTCCAGGTGGGGGTGGCCAGATGGAACGCATGGCCTGCCATAGCAAAACGCTTATTGAAGTTCTCTACTATACTTGTCAGTGGTGACAGTGTTGCCTAGCCTTAGAGCTGGATTAATCAAGTGGATTATTTGAAGCTAATGCAGTACGCCACCAAATGTTTTTGTGCTGGCTGAGGGCGCAGTGAACCCGGTACTATATCTGCTTTTTGTTCGAAATTTTTTGAAAGGAGCATGCTTCTTCAGGATGGCAATTAAGGCATTCTTAAAGAACAGGTCTCTTGCAGAAATCAGCAGGTAGATTCCCAGGATAAGTCTGTACTTTGTGGCATCCATTTTGCTCTCAATTTTCACAAGCTTTCCAGGCCCTGATATAGAAGAGCATCCTCATAGCATGAAGTTGCCACCACCATGTTGAACAATAGGATAGTGTTCTCAAGATGATGTGTGGTGTTAGGCCTGCTCCAAACTTAGCGCTTAGCTAAGATTTATTTTCTTCTCATTAGACCTAAGAAACTTCCTCCATTTGGTCTCAGAGTCTTCCACATGCCTTCGGTCAAACTCGAGTAGAGGTCGACCGATTTATCGGTACGCAGATTAATCGGCCGATTTTTGGTCATTTTTTACATAATCGGCATCGGCCAATATCAAGCCGATTAAAACCCTTAAAAGTCAATTGACGCTCTGGTGGGCGAACGCGATTATCTCGCGAACCCTACATCTAACTAAAGCTTGGTACCGTTGGAAAGAAGAAGATCAGACGAAAATAATAAGTGGTAGCTCATCTCTGTGGGATAAACACAGCCGGAGCTATGGTGCCTCAAAGTCGGTCAAAACTAAGTATGATATTATGCACATTTCTTTCTGTATTGTTGTTTAAAAATGTTCCTTCCCTCAGAAATGAGGAGATGGCGCTGCTAAGTCAATTGCACTTAAGTAGATTATCTAATGCTACTAACTTTTTATTCACTTAGTAACTTCAAGGCTTTTTTATTTTAAATGATTAAGTAGCAGAAGTGAAGCTCCATTAAGATTGTTTGTGTTCAAGTGTTACTGTATACATTTTTATTCAGACCTAAAACAAAGAAAAGCTGCTGGTTGCTACTATTGTTAAAATGGTCAATTTATTTTATTGTTCTCAGATGTTGGATAAATGCTGCCAAGTGCATAAAACTTTATTTTTTCATTTAAAAGTTTATTTGTCAAAGTGAAGTTATTTTTTTTCTTAGTTCTTACCCGTTTTGTTTATGTATACAATATAGGGTTTTACATTATAAATTTTTAATGTAAGTATACAAGTGCAGATTGGTGTTCAAGTGTTCAATAAATATTTTTGTTGAGTAATTTGTTGTATCTTAAGTACTATTTAGTGTTAGATTTTTATCTTTCAAATAGAGGTTACAAACAAGCAAATATCGGCCAAAAATAATCGGCAGCATATATCGGCCATCGGCCGACCCTGATTTCAAAAGATCAGCATCGGCATCGGTCTGAGAAAACCCATATCAGTCGACCTCTAAACTCGAGCCTAGACTTCATGTCAGTTCTCTCCCATAAAGGCCAATTTTGTGAAGCACCTGGGCTATTGTTACACTTAACCAGCTCAACCTTGGAAGACTGTAACCATAAGCCACTTGGTGGACTTTCTGACTATTGTACTGTGACATTATGCTAATGACACAGTACACTATCCCTTATAAACTGGAAGCTAGTGCTGAATGCAAGTAAAACTAAGTATTGGATGACCTCAACCCTTGACGGGTTTGCTATAGAAATTGTGCCTACTTAATAATACATATTTTCATTTATTGAAAGTTACAGTAGCCTATTAATAGCTTTAAAATGGCTGGCTGATGTTGTCATTTAGCTAACTGGCTAGATGCTTTGTGTTTGGCTAACTATCATTTCAACTACTGAATACCTTTATAAATGCCTTATCAAGGGGATTAGTTTTAGAGCATGTGTCTATAAACTGATCAGCAATAACACTGACCACCTGCCGAATATTGTGTACAGTAGGTCCCCCTGCCAAAACAGCCCTGACCGGTCGAGGCATGGACTCCAATTGACCTCTGAAGGTCTGCTGTGGTATCTGGCACCAAGATGTTAGCAGTAGATCCTTTAAGGCCTGTAAATTGTGATGTGGGGCCTCCATGGATTGGACATGTTTGTCCAGCTTATCCCACAGATGCTCGATTGGATTGAGAGCTTGAGAATTTTTAGGCAACTTGAACGTGTTGTTGTGTTCCTCTAATTATTCCTGAATCATGTTTGCTTTGTGACAGGGCACATTATCTTGCTGAATGAGGCCAATGTCATCAGGGAATACTGTGTCCATGAAAGGGTGTACACGGCAGCAACAATGCTTAGGTAGGTGGTACGAGTCAAAGTAAGATTCACATGAATGGCAGGACCCAAGGTTTCCTAACAGAACATTGCCCAAAGCATCACATTGCCTCTGCCAATTTCTTCCCATAGTGGATCCTGGTGCCATGTGTTCTTCAGGTAAGTGACACACATGCACCCGGCCATCCACGTGCAGTAAAAGAAAACGTAATTCACCAGAGCATGCCACCTTCTTCCATTGCTGTCCAGTTCTGATGCTCACATGCCCATTGTAGGTGCTTTCGGCAGTATACAGGGGTCAACATGGGCACCCTGACTGGTCTGCCGCTACACAGCCCCATACGCAACAAACTGCAATGCACAGTGTGTTCTGACACCTTTCCGTCAGAACCAGCAATAACTTTCTCAGCAATTTGGCCTACGGTAGCTCAGGGCCTGTTCAAACACTATTCGCCTGGCAACAATATATTATGCCGACAAAACACAAACTCTGATTTTATTGCAATAATCATTGTGAATCGGCCCTTCAGTAGCTCATCTGTTGGATTGGACCACGAGAGCCAGCCTTCGCTCCCCACGTGCATGAATTAGCCTTGGCCACCCATGACCCTGTCGCCGGTTCACCACTTTTCCTTCCTTGGACCACTTTTGACAGGTACTGACTACTGCAGACTGAGAACACCCCACAAGAGCTGCGGTTTTGGAGATTCTCTGACCCAGTCATCTAATCATAACTATTTGGCAAAAAGTTGCTCAAAACTTTACGCTTGCCCATTTTCCCTGCTTCTAACACATCAACTTTGAGGACAAAATGTTCACTTTCTTCCACATTCCACCCACTGACAGGTGTCACAATAACAAGATCAGTGTTGTTCACTTCACCTGTCAGTGGTCATAATGTCATGGCTGATCAGTGTATATGAAATTTTAGTAATGTCATGAAACATCAATGACTCTGCACATGACAAATAATCTTAGATTTTATTTGATATTGTCAGATTAATAGAGATAATGTGAAAAAAACAGCCTGAGCAACAACAACAAAGAACAATCACTGCCATACTCTATCTACAAATATATATACACTCACCTAAAAGATTATTAGGAACACCATACTAATACTGTGTTTGACCCCCTTTTACATTCAGAACTGCCTTAATTCTATGTGGCATTGATTCAACAAGGTGCTGAATGCATTCTTTAGAAATGTTGGCCCATATTGATAGGATAGCATCTTGCAGAGATGGAGATTTGTGGGATGCACATCAAGGGCCACGAAGCTCCCATTCCACCGCATCCCAAAGATGCTCTATTGGGTTGAGATCTGGTGACTGCGGGGCCATTTTAGTACAGTGAACTCATTGACATGTTCAACAAACCAATTTGAAATGATTCAAGCTTTGTGACATGGTGCATTATCCTGCTGGAAGTAGCCATCAGAGGATGGGTACATGGTGGCCATAAAGGGATGGACATGGTCAGAAACAATGCTCAGGTAGGCCGTGGCATTTAAACAATGCCCAAGTGGCACTAAGGGGCCTAAAGTGTGCCAAGAAAACATCCCCCAAATGATTACACCACCAGCCTGCACAGTGGTAACAAGGCATGATGGATCCATGTTCTCATTCTGTTTACGGCAAATTCTGACTCTACCATCCGAATCTGCTGTTGTAGCCCATCCGCCTCAAGGTTGTGCGTGTTGTGGCTTCACAAATGCTTTGCTGCATACCTTGGTTGTAACGAGTGGTTATTTCAGTCAAAGTTGCTCTTCTATCAGCGTGAAGCAGTTGGCCCATTCTCCTCTGACCTCTAGCATCAACAAGGCATTTTCGCCCACAGGACTGTTGCATACTGGATGTTTTTCCCTTTTCACACCATTCTTTGTAAACCCTAGAAATGGTTGTGCGTGAAACCCCTAGTAACTGAGCAGATTGTGAAATACTCAGACCGGCTCGTCTTGCACCAACAACCATGCCACGCTCAAAATTGCTTAAATCACCTTTCTTTCCCATTCTGACATTCAGTTTGGAGTTCAAGAGATTGTCTTGACCAGGACCACACCCCTAAATGCATTGAAGCAACTGCCATGTGATTGGTTAGTAGATAATTGCATTAATGAGAAATTGAACGGGTGTTCCTAATAATCCTTTAGGTGAGTGTATATATATATATATATATATATATATACCTGCCATTTTAATTTCTGTATTTGTTTTCAATTCCCAGTGAGTACTTATTTTACACCCCACATTTTCATTTGCTTAAATCATCTACAAAACTATTAGTGGTTGGTCAAAAAGTTGTCCAGAATCTACATGGTATTGTAGACGATTTCATAACTCAAGATGAATACTGTGGGTGGTGTGTGGCTGTTCTGGGCCTGCATAATGTGAAGGAGGGCTGAGAGGCAGGTGGCAGAGAGAGAGCCAAGGTGAAGCCCAGCTGTAGACAGCAGCAGTGTTTCCTGTCAGAGAAGGACCCAGATCAAACCTCCACAACAATAACTCGAAAAGACATGTAGTCCACACACACACACACACACACACACACACACACACACACACACACACACACACACACACACACACACACACACACACACACACACACACACACACACACACACACACACACACACACACACACAAGAACACATACTGTACACACAAACTTTATCTCTTACACCCATACATACCAAACGCATCCTTTTTAAACATGAAGGATTGCTTTGGGGGAAAAGGGTGAATGTGGCACTCTAGATGAAATAAGGAATTTACTATCTGAATATTTAACTTTTCCATTCCCATCTATAGAAATAAAAAAATGTATGAATGACGGACTGAACCCCAAAAACATAATTCTCAGGAATTCTCTGTAATTACATAAAAACATCCATCCATCCATCCATCCATCCATCCATCCATCCATCCATCCATCCATCTTCATCCGCTTATCCGGAATCGGGTCGCGGGGGCAGCAGCTCCAGCAGGGGACCCCAAACGTCCCTTTCCCGAGCAACATTAACCAGCTCCAACTGGGGGATCCTGAGGCGTTCCCAGGCCAGGTTGGAAATATAATCTCGCCACCAAGTCCTGGGTCTTCCCCGAGGCCTCCTCCCAGCTGGACGTGCCTGGAACACCTCCCTAGGGAGGCGCCCAGGGGGCATCCTTACCAGATGCCCAAACCACCTCAACTGGCTCCTTTCGACACACTGGCTCCGAGATCCTCACGGATGACTGAGCTTCTCACCCTAAGGGAGATTCGGCCAATTGTACCCTGGATCTTGTTCTTTTGGTCATGACCCAGCCTTCATGACCATAGGTGAGGGTAGGAACTAAAACTGCCAGGTAGATTGAGAGCTTTCCCTTCTGGCTCAGCTCTCTTTTTGTCACAACGGTGCGATACAATGAGTGTAATACCGTCCCCGCTGCGCCGATTCTCCGACCAATCTCCCGTTCCATTGTTCCCTCACTCGCGAACAAGACCCCAAGGTATTTGAACTCCTTCACTTGGGGTAAGGACTCATTCCCTACCTGGAGTAGGCACTCCATCGGTTTCCTGCTGAGAACCATGGCCTCAGATCCAGTGAGTGCTGAAGGTCACAGGCCGATGATGCCATCAGGACCACATCATCTGCAAAAAGCAGCGATGAGCCCACTGAACTGCAACCCATCCCCACCCCGACTACGCCTCAATATCCTGTCCATAAATACTACAAACAGGATTGGTGACAAAGCGCAGCCCTGGCGGAGACCAACCCTCACATGAAACGAGTCTGACTTACTGCCGAGAACCCGGACACAGCTCTCGCTTTGGTCATAGAGAGATTGGATGGCCCTAAGAAGGGACCCCCTCACCCCATACTCCCGCAGCACCTCCCACAGTATCTGGCCGAACCCTCCTTTCCAGCACCTTAGAGTAGACTTTACTAGGGAGGCTGAGAAGTGTAATACCCTAAAAACATGAATTATGTTATTGTACCAGTGCTCTCCCCTGGACTGATTTGCCCATTGTGGCTGTTTTATTTTATCCAACTGTTGAAAACTTTGTTTGATTTACTTTGAACAGCTATGTGTTTGCTCCCTCACTCCTGCACCATTACACTATTACCGCACTACTACAGTTATAATCCAACATCGAAGAAAACGCCATATTGGTCCTTTAATTTTTTACTATTATGTTGGCCCTTAACATTTTGAAATGATTACGTCTTTAACATAATTTCTCTATTTGTTGCTTCATGCAATCATGGTACACTCCAAACATTCCTTACATCCCATAGAGGTTTCATTATATTCAAACGTTTACGCTTAAGGGTAGTGTTAAGTTTAGGCATCACATTACTGATGTTATGGTTAGGGTTAAAATTGCAAAAAAATACAGACAATCGCCTGTCTACAGACACAAATGGAATAGAGAACAAAAACATCTCTTCCATCTGGATTAGAAATCGCAAACACTGGGGTGAAAGTCATTTCGATAAACCTCGATCCACCATCCCTGACCACACAGCACTAAAAAACATTCACAGTATTTAACACTGACTGAACTCACAACTGCTCTTATCAACCTGATTGAGCAGTGACAGTATATGTTCATATTTCACACTATTGGGTCTTACAAAATAGTTCTCTGGAAACTTTACTCACAAGATTCAGGACTGTTCCTGGTACATTAAGCACTCCCAGGTACATGACACACCCCCAGTTGCATGTACATGTTGATTGAATTCATAGCAGCAGTGGAAAGTGTGGGCTTTCACAAAAGATAATATTCAAGAATGTGGCCAAAAAAGAATGCCACCTTATCATCCTTTCATTGGCTCTACTGCTATTGGGCTAACAGAGTGGAAAAGAGGCTTCTTTCTTTTACAATAATGTATACTGCTCCAGGGAAGGAATAACTAGTTTAACAGAACTAGATCCTACAGTACTTCAACACAACTTAAAGAGAGAAAAATTATAAAACCGCTCAAGAGAAAGAAGAACAAAGTGTAAGAAATTGGATATTCCCGACCAAATGACATAACAACAAAAAAATTTCACAAAGGGAATTTAATTATAGTTCTTAAAAATCAATAGTGCAGCTTGAACCATTTAATTCCATGACAAATTGTGCCAGTAAGTGAATCTAAAACTTCTAGGTGTCTGGAAAAAAACAAAAAACAAGCAAGGTAAAAAGGAAGCACACCACTTTAAAATATATATAAAAAACACCTTGAAACTGAAATAGAAAATACTGGACATCCAGCAAAATTTACTTGGTGTTCTCTTTAATCCAAACTTAGATGGACATTATAGCAAGACAGTGTAGGCAGTATTTGAATGGTTTATGAGTGCACAATGTGTTTTATTAAGTGGCCAAGACCGATCCTTACCAGGCAATAGATAGGCCATATTATTTAAGGTACTCAGGCTGTCTTTGAAAGTGGATCTGCTATTACATTCTTCAGAGTGCTTCATCATACAGTAGTATGCGATCATGAACACACATTTAAAATTCTACAAAGCACCATTGCCTACCACCACACACTAGTCTTTTTTTCATTGATCCAATCTAGGCTTGTTTGATTGCGTTTCTCATGGTCTACACTCAGGGGCTCCTTCAGCAACTGTGTGCAT
Source organism: Umbra pygmaea (assembly GCA_016801145.1). Taxonomy (NCBI): domain Eukaryota; kingdom Metazoa; phylum Chordata; class Actinopteri; order Esociformes; family Umbridae; genus Umbra; species Umbra pygmaea. The sequence goes on from JACXGM010000594.1 coordinate 47,045, forward strand.
GCTACGCTTGTGTGTGCGTGCTACGCTTGTGTGTGTGAGAGTGTGAGACAGTGAAATGAGAGAGAAAAAAAACACTGAGAGAAAGAAATGGAGAATATTTCATGATGGATCATATTACAAAAACCTCCAAAGCCGCTGTGGGGTTAAGGCATACAGCATCGTCAAATCTACATATTTACTCTGCAACATCGTTGCAGTTTACTAAATCCCAACCCTGGTCAATATCTATGTCAACCAACTGGCAGTGTCGATGAAGCCCCTACTTCAGATCACCATGTCCTATTTCCACCAACAGAACATGGGCTACAGAAAAACATACATTATTATTTCAGAATGAAATGTTAACTGTCAACAGTAAATCTGTGAAAAAACAGACTGCAATTAAGATTAAAGTCATTGTGAGGTAAATAATATACTGATAACACATTATTTATATCCAAAAGGAAGGACTCCCTCATTATTTACATAAGGTCAATTATGATCAAACCCTCCCACAAATTGAACAGTTTCTCTACCTCACAGACAGGCCTTTGTTCTATAAAGATTGGATTATTCTCAACACGTCAGCAAAATAACTAAATAAATCTCCTCAAGTTCCATAATTATTGGGACAGTGAAGACTTTCTGTCTTTTGGCTATAGCCTTCAAAATGTAGCCTTTGAAATGTAACATAACATTTTACTATTAGGATAAAAGGTTTTTGTTGATTGCATTATAAACAGATTTGGAGATCTCTGCAATTTGATTGGCTAAAAGGGGGTTGGAAGCCGTTGACAATTTAGGCAGAAGTAGCCTACTCACTCAGTACAGTAGTGAAAAGCTGGCCAATAGAAAAAACATGGCAGACAATTTCTCTCGATACCAATCTTCTAAATAAGACAAAATGAAAAGGATTTTAACATTGACTCACACAGCAAATTGTCAAGTGTTGATTTTCCAGTGTTAACTATACTGTACACTTGTGGGTGTTAAATTAACATCTGTGAGTTTTAAATCAACACAAAATAACACCAGTATTAGTGTTAAAAAACAGTGTTAGTTATCAGAGTGTTACTTTAACACTATGAAGTGTTAGGTAAAACCATCACATTTTCCCAGAATGCTTTGCTTTATGTTTATTTTTCAGAATTGTTTGTTTTAATATATTTTCTGCTGTTAATTTAACACTTTTATAGTGGTTCACACATTGGTTCACATATCACATAACTGTGGGGGAGTGTTACATTTAACACTATGGGAGTTGAAATAACACTGATGTATTTGCTGTGCACCACAAAAACGTTCTTGTCAATGTAGACATGTTTGACAGCCACCGGATCTAAGTAATTTCATCAGTTTTGTAATAAAATGATTTTTGGTGATGAAGCATAGCTTGAAATTAACCAGAGACTATTGTAAACGAATGTCAACTTACTGTGTTGTGTCTTAAGTACACTAGAGGGCACTCTGAGCTAGAGAGAGTACAGGAGTATAAAACGATAACGATTGGAATTACAGCTCTTTGAAAGGAGCCGTATATTATGGTTCCATTCCTTTCAAAGAGCTGTTCAAAAGAGTGATTTTTCTTTTGGGGGGAGTGGTGGCGGCAGGACTTGTTTTATGTGTGAAATAATCAGTAGAATAATGATAGGGTACGATTTCCCACCAATATTATTAAATTTTACATCTGAGGACTAATTTTAGCAGCACTAAATTACTTGTATTGCCAGATCTAATGTCAATGATTTCCATTGTAAACGTTACACAAGGTGATGTCATATCCCTCTGCTTTGTCCCCGTCTGTATGAAATGTAATAACGTTGCCTTGCCTTGAATGCAATTCATGCTACACTTGTATATCACATGTATATTAGAAAATGTTTTATTGTCACAGTAAAAAAAATGAACTGTTGTACTGAACAGATTTTTGGCCAAATCAGATAGAAATGAAAATATAAAGCAATGTCGAATGAAATGTTTGCACTTTCTTTCGTCGTTGCTTTTATTGGTAAAGTGCATCCAAATGCTGCTGCGGTTTCAAGTTCGGCTAATTTTCTTTTCCAAAAATGGTTGACTAAACTTCTTTCTATTGTAGTGGTGCTGTTCTTATTGACGACTTCACTATCACTACTTATGAAATGACGTTGCTAGCCATTAGCGGGAATGAACTCTCCAGTAAACAAAAAAAGGCACCTTGCTTATTCACTGCCTGGGTCGGGAAGAACAGCGGATTTTTAATACACTACCAATTATAGATGATTCTTATGACAAAAAAGTGTGAGTGGTTTGGACACTTTTTTCTCTCCAAAAGTGAACGTCGTTGTGGAACGCTACATATTCCGGCAACTAGCTCAGCACAGCGGTGAGTCCACTGATCATTGTGTTGCTGCATTACGTGAGATAGTTACCACACGTTCATTTGGACCTATAGAAAACAAAATGCTACGCGAACAGATTGTTGAAAAAACAAATGTGCCTTGCATTCCGGGAAGACTCCTCCTAGAGAATGATCTTACTCTTGATAGAACTATCAAGGAATATTGAGTCTGCTACTGCTGAGGCTAAAGTGATGAGTGAGGAAGATTGCAAACATGTGGCAGCAGTTCAAACCAAAGACATGATGAAAGAAAAGCCAAAAGCAAAAACTAAACATACAAATTAATGATTAACTATGTTTCCATTGTGGTGCTTCCCGTCACCTACGTAGCTCATGACAAGTCCTGCCCTGCAACAAGTGAAAATTGCAATGCATGTGTGAAAAACTGACACTTTGCTAAAGTGTGCAAATCATCTAAAACAGTGCATGAATTAACTACATCACAGCTGCACATGCAACACGTGTTGCATGTGTTGCATGTGCAGTTTAAGTGCAAAGTGGAAATTACTGCTAAACCCACTGCTGCTACTACTACTACTGTTGTACACATGTCGTACAATAAAGTTGTGGAAAAGGGGCGGAGCTTTACCATGTTGTAACAAGGTGTACTTCAGCTAGTTGAATAAAGATTTGGTGGCAATTTTTAAACAAAAACAATACAATAAATGGCCACCAGGTAGCATAACACTATTATTCTTCAGTACACAGTAGGGATGTGCCAGACAAGTTAGCATTTTGTTATTCTTCTGGCTATCGAGAGTAAATCTGTTTATAAAAACTATTTGGTAGATATTTAAAGACAATGCCACATCCCAACCCCTCTCCCAGACAGATGTATTTATTTCTGCCTGGGAGTCAATACGTATTGTGATGGCAAGGCTTTTTTTAAGCATCCATTTGATTGTATTTGATACAGTACTAATGTATTCATGTAATTGAAAATGGGAAATATTTCTGCAAAATTTAATTTATTGCACCTTCTTTCAAAATGGTCAAGACATGCATCACGATGGAACACATTTAAAAATAAAATATGCATATAAATTACCAATATGATTCTGGTGTATAACACGGGGGACAATGGGCAGTTTAGATGATAATTTTTTTTTAAATACTGTAAGCATAGGAGAAACCTTGACGTTAACAGAGATCACATGAAATCAGGGGAATGCAATCACCTTATCACATGCATATTTTGTTGAACTATTATAAAACAGTTTTAAAACAAACAAAGCTTAAATAGAACTGCAAACTCCTGCATCAATGGTACAATAAAAAGACAAACACATTAGGGGCATTGTGTTTTTTTAAAGTGGTCTAGCACCACCCAGCGACGAGTATAGACCATTTATTGGCAACTAAATGCACTGATTGGTGACGCGGTACGAGCGGCACAGCTTTATCGTACAACATTGGTACCAACTGAGGTGAACCTTGGAAATCATTCATATATAACTTTCTGATAAACCTACGAGCAACTCCACGTGCCATAACAGGAGTTTTGCCTTTCCAGCTACTATGTGAATGACCAATGATCACAAAACCGAACATTACAAACTCACCTGCCCCTGTACACAGCTCAGAATTACCTGGAAATAAAGAGGCTCTGAGAGCCAGAGTAAGTCAAAAGCAAGCAAAAATTAAAACCTATACTGATGCATGGGTGCAAAACAATCACCTTTCAACCTGCTGATAAAGTCCGGGTGAGAAAACCCTGGAAGATAAAGGTGAACACAGATGCATGGCACCTAAAACTGTGGTGCGTAAAAAGAGCCCAACTTCATACCTCTTAGAAGACGGACGTACGTGGAATGCATCACATATGTCTATCATGCCTGCACTGAATTCAGATGAAAATCCAGGCTCAGAGCTTAGTACAGAAAGTGCATCAAATACTCAGCATCTCACCAGATACACTGAAAGAATGGGAAAGTTGGGTTGTCAGATTCACTTAAAAAAATTGTGTGACTTACACAAATATATAATCTTTCTCCTCTCAACATGAATTACATTTCATTGTAATTCCAAGCATATTCATATCTACTACATTAAATCATGTAGATGACATTAAATTAAGTTAAAATTTATTGTTTTTGTAGTACCTTTTCCATTTTTTTGCCAGCAAGCTCTACTGTATTTTGAAATGCTGGAATTGTTTTATTATTTTAGTGTATTTTATGGATATTGACTAATTAATCCACCCTTGCTACACTAATAATCCAATAATTTAATAAAACATGTTTTTGCACCTGCAACTGTAATGAATGTTCAAATTAAATAAGGAATACCATCTTGCTGGCAAAACTGAAACTGGATTCCAAAGGGAATTCCCTTTATCTTTGCAGCAAGTGCCTTGCCTGTAGGGTTAAACCACTGTGTGTTGAAACATTTTGGTGAAGTTCCCAGATTTCCAGAAGACTCAGTAGATGCGGTGTGTTTTGTGGAAATCAGGGGATTTTGCATTTGAATTTAAATGATCAGGCAACCATGATTAATCAGCAACAGTAATATGTAAATCTTAACCTCAATAGAAGATCTCATGGAAAATGATATGTATTACAGGTTAATATATAACATTTCTGTATGGATAGATGAAGGAAAATGGATTGACAGAGAAATGGGTTCAGTAACCATAGCTATAGGTAAGTATACGTTGTCATTAGCAAACACAGTCATGGGTGGTAGTACCAATGTTCACTTGAAAAGACAATGTATACTGGGAAATTGTAATGGAGGTGTGGCTTACTTAATATAGTACTAGAATAGTACTACAATGTAGTATTACAATGTATTTCATTTTGGAATCATCCATAGGAAACACAATTTAATCACTTTGAATCTACCTAATTTATTTTTAAATTAATTTCAACTTCATTTCATTAAATTATGTTGAACTTACCTAAACATCGTAAGTTTGCTGGACAAAGATAAATTGAGTAAACTGAAAACAATATTTAAATTATTTTAATTTTACATATTTAATTAGTGTGGAACCGATGTACACATTTGAATCTAGTAAAATCCTCCCAAAAACGTTTCAGTGTAGAAAAATCTACTTGTTTGGACAAAAGATTTTCTAATGACCTAACATTGTATGGTAAAGCTACATATATGGTTGTGGTCTAAAAGAGAAGTGTAAGGTAATTGTTGCCATAGACGTATGATAATATGTGTGATATATAAGTGATTATGCCTAAAAGGTTATGTTAAATGCATACTATTAAAGATAAGCAAAGTTGTTTACATGCTGTTGTTAATGTAGGTTGGGATACTGCTATCTATTACTAAAAAGATGCCTTCAGAAAAAAAATGTAGGTACTCATGTTAGGATGTTTTATGGAATTATAAAATTGAGGGAAAAAACTCAAAACAACTCAAAGTATCACCAGGGGCTGTACACATGAACTAGAGCATTAAGAACATTGTTTGTGTACACAGAGATTCCTAAAAATAAAAGTTTTGTACAACTCACCTTAGCAATTTGTGTTTGTGGTGGCTGCCATTTTGTCAGTCAAAAAGAGTCAATGGCCCCATGGGATGGCCCGACAGTCAAAAAGCCCCATACTTCAAGCAGTTATTATTATTAAGTTATTATTATTTATATTATATACACATATATATCTAAATAGAATCATTGTCTTACCGAAGTTAGCTTGAAACCCGAAAATGTTTCTCACTGCTATGGTAGCCATTTCCTTACCTAGCATCAAGCAAGGAATCCCCACCAAAATATGCAACATATGGTTCGCTAAAGTGGAGGAAGTATGGTGGCCAAAACTGTCAATCAAACTAGAGCTGTAAAGTGACATCTAATGAGGTAGAGAACATTTAAACCTAGACACCTCAGAGAAAGAAACAAAGTACAACCCAGGACCCGTTTTAGACCGACAGCTCTATTTTTACATTGTTCAGAACCCAGAGGCTTAAACATCGCAGAAGGCATCTTTAATAGGAACTACTTTAGAGGAGTGGTGGGGCGTACATTAATGTTCGACAATAACCGCATGTCTCGCAACCTTTTTCTTTTGCCTAATATACTAATTTAAAATTAATTTTCAAAATAAAATGTTGGCAACCGTTTTTTAAGTGCATTAACATATTCATACCTCAGCGGTCAAAGCCACTAAGCCAACCGCCTTGTTTCTTCTCACACTGCTGAGGTGTGCATTTATTCTCTGGTAATGCACAGTCTGTCGTGTGTTAATGCTTACTTGTGTAACCATTTAGAAACTAAAAACACATTTTATATATTGTCCTCTTCCGGATACCAAAAATTTTGGGAGAATTGGGGTTGACAGGTTTTGGTTGGTCAGGTGTATTCCTCTGAATACTTTGTGCATGAGTAAGACAGCTGTCAAATCCCTGTCTTGAGTCCAGGCTTTGTGTTTGCCTGGAATCTGCTATTGTCTAGTGTCTTTCAACAGGAAGACAAAACAGGTAACTGATTATTGTATTTTTATTGTTATTAATACTAAAGCAATTAACCACAATTAACTTTCAAATAACTATCATTAATTATCCTGTATTCACTGAGAAGCTTCGCACAGCCACCAGGAGAGAGAGAGAGACAGCCACCAAGAGAGAGAGACAGCCACCAAGAGAGAGAGAGACAGCCACCAAGAGAGAGAGAGACAGCCACCGTGAGAGAGAGACAGGCACCAGGAGAGAGAGACAGCCACCAAAGTGAGAGAGATAGCCACCAGAAGAGAGAAAGACAGAGAGAGACAGAGAGAGAGAGGCAGAGAGAAAGTGTGTGTTTAAATGCTGGCAGGAGACAAAAAGACCTAGATTACAGGTGTTGGTGGAACACTGGACTTACTTAATGGAGGTATGGTCCAGCAGTGTGTTCTGGCTCATGACCCTTCTTTTATACAGTGTGGTGCTTTGCCGCAAGGACAGCAGTGACTGGCAGAACATCACCCCCATCTCTTCCTGCTCCTTGGTGCCAATCTGCATGCCCTGTAACACACAGGATGATGGACACGCCCACTGGCATTTAACACGCATATAATATTTGTCAGAAACGTGTGAGTAGATCATCAGCAATGTAGGAGATAAACAGCCTAGTCATCAATGTGGGCTAATCTAATTAATATGTATCTAACATTTAGTTCTGTCTGACCATGTGGATGGCTGCTGCTGTAGTAGTCTGGTAACTAAGTGGGAATAATTCTGAATACAGCCATTGTATTTAACTTTCAGTCCATGATCAATGAGTGTGCTGTATAGAAGCCCAAGAAGTGTATTAACATAATAGCAGTGACTCTCATGCAGAAATAGCCTTTGAAATACATCCTTTATTTCAATCCATGATCTTCTCATTAACCCCCACCTCTGCATGCATAGGACCTGCACATTCAGGACATAAGCTTTTGTATGTTTTGCCTCGGAATCTCAATGTCGTTATGATTGCAAATAATTGCTTAACAGGCACCTGCACCTGCTCAGCGAAGCGTGTTATTAGCACATGCATATTAGACGCTCCCCCCAGAGAGACATGGCGATGCAAATCAACAAGCTCGTGACACATGACGTGACGATGAAGGAACCAGCCCGGTGATCCTGGCTAGGGCCAGGCGGCCTGCCGCAGCGTGTATCCAATGAGCATCATTTGCTGCCCCGCTCCAGCAAAAGGGTGGAAAAAAGGACTTCAGAATCAGGTGCTCGGCATGCGGTCTCCTTAATGCAGGTGTGACGCTTCTATCCACGATCGCCTTAATGGCAAAACAAATAGTGTGGCAATTTTCCAGATCACTCTCCTCCTCTTTAATCCTGTGTTTAGGCCATGCTTTCCTTCCTTCCATCCAATATCCTTTTTTCCTCCCCCTGTAGGAAACATGTCACAGCAGATAAGTGGGATGCTACCTCTGTGCTCCGCATCCACAATGAAGAGGTGGGAGCTGCATAGGTGGATACTAGGCCTGGGGAGGAACCTAATGTCATAGAACAAGGAAGTGTGTCTTTACGTGTGCGCGTGCGTGTGCACGCATGCACGCAGGGGTGTGTACTGCAATTGGATGTCTGGACCCACCACACCCCCGAAAAAGCAGCATGCATGACATCGACGGTGTTTGAGAACAGAATGCAGGCCGAGCCTGTCAGAATGAGTGCTACACTGTGCAAGGGATAGCTGTTCAATAATTTAGAGTGCAGACGAGGTTTACATGTGCAGAATGCATGAGCCCTGGCTGTTTGCTTGGGAGGGAAAATCAATTCTTCCCCTGTTTGCATTGTGGAGCCAACATTGACCATTTCAATTGCTGACTTGCTTCGGCTCTGCTCTACTGCTCCTCAAAATGTCAAACTGTTTGGCGCCAGGATATGTCATGTAATTAAAACATGCTTCCTGTTCTCGTTTTGGCTCATTTAAACCTGGTATTTAGAAGGGACACAACGGATACATACAATGGAAATGTGCAAACATTAATTAGCCATTTCTGGAAATGATGTTAAGACTAATCAAAGGAACACAGTATTTGATACATCTAGGAGCACCAGTCTACATACCTTCTCTATCTGAACATAATGACAATAACCTACATAAGAACCCACATTATACCAAGCAATATAAAACCCGGAAACCCCTGTAGTGTTTAGTTGTTGTCGATAAATAAAAATAGCCTTTAACCTGCCAAGTGCCAAGTAAATCAAGAGAGAAAAAGACACTAGAAAGACAAAACTGGATTTGGACCGCTGGCTCCCTCTACCCTCCTCTAGCACAATTACAGGCTCTGAGATTAAACAAATGGTTCTCAAACCCTTTGTATGACATTATTTCCATTTATTATCAAGTATTATGTAGCTTAAAAATATTTGTTCTTCAGACCACAGGTAGAGATGGCTTGGAAACCATATGACACACTGATACTACATGTTCACACATTACATGCTAATACTGCTGCATTTTACTTTCAAAATAAAAGCTATCGCAAACATTACAATTTTATAATAAATCCTGTGATAGTGCCTGAGTTATATGAAGACTCTATGTCCATTGTTGCAAAGGTTGATTTGTACAGCTCATATTTCTTTCAACAAGGTAGTGTGGTGAAAAACATAAACATGAATAAAGATGGTGCTAGATTTCTTGTCCCGCTCTTTAAAACGCTTGGGTTTCTCAACACCTTCCACTGATTTACATTTTTGTGTACAGTCATTTAGAAAGTTTATGATAAGGCAGATGATTTTCTTCAGATTTTCTCCTTACTTCATCTACCTGTATATCATATGTATTTTCATGGCCCAGGAAATAAAATGTCTGAATACACCACACATGCGTATACCTCTGTCAATGACACAGCAAACAGGGCTGTCTGGAACCTTCCGTTTCTTGTTTATTTAAGAACTAGTTAGTGTTTCTGGTCTACTAATGTTTGTTTAGGTCCCCCTCATAGCAGTGGATCTCAAAGATGGATGTTGTAGTTAACAGGGTGACATAACCACGACAACAGCCCACACACAGAGCAAAGCCTAGCACACGTTGCTTAGGGTGCTGCAACGTGTCCAAGCAGGCGTCTTACACAAACACACGCATTAATGCACTCGCATGCACGCATACTGTATGTACACAAGCAAATATTCAAACACACGTACACACACACTCCCACCAACACGGATGTAGCGTCTGAGTATTCTGTCTGGGGTTTGACATTTCCTCAATCTTTTAAAAGGCTCTGTCATCATGACTTCTATTTGATATTAGATCCTGATGAATATTGGATGGTTTCTGACTACTTCAGTGAAAGACTGACCTTCAGAAAAGATATTCTGGGGTCACTGCCCTGCTGTTTGAAGTTGATGCACTGCCTGTCTAGCCCGCATTTTTAGTCTCAGACGTGAGGAATTTTTATACTACACATGTAGTAAAAACAATGCATGTGTATACTCAGTTGTATTTATAACAGAAAATAATTATTAAATCATTGTTTCTTTGCATCTTGACATTCTTTGACAAAATATTTTTTTTTAATGAAAAACCTGCTATATTGTAGGGAGACTGTGATGTTCTATTAATTGTTTTACTAAGCTTGATTTTTAAGTCCTTTTCTCACAGCACAACTGTGTCACATTGGCCGAGGTTCGACTGCTGGTTCCGGCATTCTGAGTTATCCATGAGGTTAAGCTTGGGGTAAGCGGGTGGATAGTTGAATAGGGTACCTTTTCACGCTAAGTAGGGAAGGGCAATTGATAGAATATAACATTTTTTCCTTAAACCCTTGTAAATGAAGGACAGTTGCAAACAAAATTATTTGTATTATTGCAAATCAGGTTCTGGCATGGAATCCTTTTGAGTTTAGTATGCACCTTACTGTGCTCCCTGAAACCTCGATGCCTGTTGCCACCAAGTCTTGCTGCATGACTTTTGCAGTCACTCAAGGTTTTTTTTCACAACCTTCTGTCCCATAAATCTGGATACGCCATTGATAGCTTCTTTTTTTGTCCCCCTTCTAGGTAGTGTGACCACCGTTCCCTTCACTTTGAACTTGCAAAGTTTGCTTCCAATGGTGTCTCTGAGAACATTCAGTGGTTTCCCTATATTTCTTTTTATCCTGGTCCTTGTCTTTGAAGGGGGATGATCTCTTCTTTTCACTTGGTGGACCATTCTTCTGACTTAGACATGTTTCTCACACGCAGTCTAACGTGACACTGAACAAACCCCTAGCCAGTTCAGGTATTTCATGTGTTCCAGCTCAAGCACACCCGGTGCACCGTGAAGCACTTGATTGGTTGCATGAGGTGTGCTTGAGACAACACCAGTTTTGCATATTTTTGCTGTTGTGACGGATACTATTCAGGGGGTTGTATGATTTAAATATGTCAATATGAGTTGCAATTTCAGTTGGATTTTGGGAAACCACTTGATGTATTCATTGTGTTGAGCTACTTTAATTGTGTAGTGTACATTTTGACAATAAACCTGATTTCCAATGGGGGTTGAATAATTTTGATTGCAACTGTATATATTCTCTTATTACATATCCGTATTTTTTAAAAAGTGCCATTAAAAAGAAAAGCAGCCAACATTTTGTGAGAAGGCAAGAAACACCAGAAAACCATGTGTTCATTTTTCTTAGTACTCGTTTGTTTTAATTCATGTGTGTCCTCATGAAAAAAAGGACTTGATTAATTGAGGCGTAAAAAAGTGACTAGTCAGCAGACATTCTACCTCTCTAGCTGGAATTGCAAAGCTAAGGTGATTAGAGGTAGAATCTTTGTGATGCAAATTAGATTCTTATGAAGATTTCCCTATTTTCTTGCATAGACAATTTGACTGCGTCAAGCCAGAGAAACCTAGTAGCATGGTGGTGGATTCAAAGGAAAAGGAAAAACTAGCATGGCTTCCAATATGAATTTGGCCCAATTCCCATAGCAAATTTTTGGCTTGTTGCTGGTCTGGAAAAAAATGTATTTGACAGATAAAATAGCAATAAGAACATTTGTTTATTCAGATTTTGTCAGTCTATTGTTTTGAAACCAATTCAAACAGATTCTACTGATTTAGCTCGGTTCAATGAATCCCACTGGAATGTTCCACATCAATGTGGAAATAGCAACTGCAGAGATTCCAGCCATAGGACATTCTGGATATAAAACAATACAAATTAATCCATGGAATGAAGAGCCGAATTTCTATGGGCACTAACCAGGCATCTATCCAACCATTTTTTGCAGATTATCAACAATTATTTCATTTATTTATTTTAAATGAAAAAGGTAACGACCTTATGGAGCCAGCAAATGTGTCTGTAAATAAATAATGCAACAGTAAAAATATGTTAATTGTGAAACGAAAGCCATCATATCACAGTAAACATGAGTGAATTAATATGTTTTGTTAATGCTTAATAACAGGACAACATGAAAAGCATGTAGAGTTTAAAATAATAATTAGAACTTATTTCATACTCTAAATGCATGGTGGTTAAATGTACAGAGACGTACATGTGATGATTTCTACTAAATATGGAGGGTCGTTTATCATTGGAATGATGATCAGGACATGGTAATGAGTGCTTGGCTGCCAATTATAAAAAATAAGATGTGGCTTTCATCCATATATAATAATGTAATGTAACCCGCTCTACCTTGACCACTTTATTGGCTAACTAATAGAGCATGAGCCAAAAACAGATTGGCCAGATTTCTTTATTACAGTTACCATCAGCACCATTGAAAATGAGATATGAACAGTTTAAACTTTTAACAAGTAAGCTTGATCAAAACAACGGACTCACAGTCACATTGTTTTTTATGCAGATTTCTTAAAATTGAAATTCCTTCCCGGTTTGTGATGGAAACCAATCTACATTTGTTCTTTTAAATATGACATTATGTCCTATTTATGTAGTATGAAAGCAGTCCTTAGCAGTCCTGGCCTGCACACTGAACCCAGCGCAGCGCTAACTCAGCAGTGAGCTGCTTCCAACAATGACCCAGTCTCTGATTCAGTCACTGTCAGAGGATAATTAAGCTTCTAGTCCTTGACGAATCCCACGGCCAATCCCACGTCTCACACGAGCTGCTAATTGGCATGAATTAACAGTGAACTGAGGTCGTTTCTTTCCTGACTGCTCAGGCTGCACATTAAAGAGGAGAGAGAGAGAGAGAGAGAGAGAGAGAGAGAGAGAGAGGAGAGAGAGAGAGAGATACTCAGGCTGCACATTTAAGAGAAAGAGGGTGAGAGGGGGCCTACTTGAATTCACTTTGCAGTCTAATGGTCTGCCAGACTTCTGACATGGCCTGACGATATTAGTACAGACTTTTTAATCAAGAAACATTCAGGCTTTTGCCCAACCCTAAAGTACATGTAGCAAACATCTGGCCCTCCACCTGCTCACTAGGCCATCCTAATGAAAAGTCTGATTTTCTCATCCATTACATTATATCCCCCCACATACCACTTCAGATCACAGAACCAACACGGCAACCGGCAGTGAGTGTTACTCTCGCCAGCTGGAGCCAGTCTTCTAAGTAATTGACTGTGCTACAAAGAACATAAAGTAAAAGTATGAATGGTTTCAAATTACTCCCATTGCTGTCAAAATTAGCTGGCATTACAGTGATGGTTCCATTGCTTAAGGAGCTGTCAATCTAAATCACATCAGGAATTATGCCATAAAGAAAATTCAACATAGATGTTTTGGGAGGATAAAATAGAGCAGTTAATTGAACATGGAATAACCATCCTAGTCCTGCTAATATACTGCCCATAATCCTGTGACATACTGCTATACAGTACTTTGAAAGTGACCTTTCCATTCTCTGAAGTCAATATCTTCACACTCAGGCTCGCTGCTATGAAACAGCGCGTGCCGTATTTGAAAAAGAAACGTGCAACAGAAAGTTAGAGCATGCATGTACCATGCAGTAACACATTAGCACCAAGGTCAAGATGAACTGAGGGCATAAATGCACCCCTGGCACTCATCACAAAAGGGGAAGGTGTTCTGGCAGGGTGCCCACCCATCCACTCTGAGCCTCTGCAGGCTAATTTAACGTCCCTGGTCTCTGGTGGTGTGAACATTACTGGGTGTATAATGTGTTCAACAAGGTTGTTTGGCCAAACGGAGGGATCGTAAGGCAAAGCTTCAGCACTTACTAATAGGTAAACTGTTTAAAGAGGGTATGAAAACGACAAATAATGGAGGATGATGTGTAGTATACTGTGATGTTTATGAGAAAGGAAGCATCTTAACTAGCATTGAAACATTGTTTGGCTTCATGGAAATGCAGGCGAAAGTAACCACGGAGACGTTGGTTGGTGGCTTTCGAAACATGATTACAAACCACATGTGAGCCAATCAGTGGTGCAGTAAATGATCAGGACCTAATGGAGGTGTAATGAGGAGCTAAGACTGGGGAGGATGCCCCTTTCATTAGCGGCATTACAACAGAGCTAGGGGACATGGAGGGAGGCAAGGGGGAGGTAGAGTGGGAGGTGGGGAGCTGGAGGGATGCAAGAGGGAGGTAGAGGGGTGGTGGGAGAGGCTTCTGGCACAGGTGTGGGTATGACAGGTGAATATGGCTCCAATGACTTGCATGCAACCTAAAATCGAAACCATAGAAATAGAATGGATAGAAAGGCCATTGAACTGCTTGGCGTGGTCATTCGATAGTGCACAACAAAATGGCAAATGTTGTTAGTTGTCACTGTGACAACACGCAAATCGGTTTAATGCGGAAGTAGGCCGCTAGATCTTTGCAATGGAATGGTACACATAAAATACAAATGTCACATCTTGCTTAGACCACTGGATGGGAGCCATGCAACAACTTAAAATCAGGTTCTGTGCTTTGAGGTAACTCAGTGCCATAGCATGATCACGTGTATAAAGGTGCTACTATTAACAACATAAATTAATGCAAATATAAAGGTTTAGGCATTGAACAATGTATGTAGTACTAAACCCCCCACAGAAAGAAACAAAGAACCAAACAGGTGGAGGCATTGGTGGCGGCCAGGTCGCAGTAGCCTGCTGGCATAACCGGCATGCCTACATCGACTGAGTACATCATGACATACTATAAATAGTATTAACTACAGTAGGGAATTCCTGTTACCATGGAAAGTTCCTGATGTCTGCTGATCTACTGTGCCATGAACACTTGGGATTCCTGGCTAAACTGCTTCGATCATTTATATACTGTATATTTTCCGTTGATGTCTTCTAATGATCTCTACTGTACTGTTGAAACACTGTGACACATGTTTTTGGTGTGGGAAGGCAACACAGTGACTGTATGTATGTACCGGAATTGTAATCATGATTCTTTTTTGCTTAAAATAGATGAGCTACTATTGTAAATTAGATATACATGTATGTCTGTGTGATGTGTTTTCATCTGGATGTATTGTGTAGGGTTTGGGGGTAGGGGAATCGGGTGGATATAGAGGAGGGAATGGGGAGGGTATGGGGAAGAAAATTTTGCTATGTACCTTTTTTTTGGTGATATTGCTGTACATATGATAAATAAATATACATATAAAAAATATAAAAAATAGATGAGTGGCAATAGGCTTCTCTCTCTTTATGGTGGCTGATTGAGAGAACCTAAACCTGTAAAAAAATAAAATTAAATAGATCGGTATCGTCCTGTCTTCATCCATCCAGCAGAAATGGTTTAAAAAGCCTGACTGGTGCGTCTTTAAGCACTTGTATGCCAACACTACTATGAGTGAGAAATACTCATACATCTTAACATCATGAGCAGTTACGTTTTTTCCTCTATTGAGGTCACCACACTTTATTGATGTTCTTACTGTATTAATATTATGTAATAAGCCAACAAGCATTCTGCAATAAAATAGTTGAATAGCTAATTTATTCAGTAAGTGAAGTGGCTGCAACACTCAATCCCAATGTAAATATTGATGTTCTAGCTGTGTAATATGAACCAACCTTAAATATACCCTGGTCACAGCCATTGTAGGTGCTCTCCATTGTGTAGCTCCGGAGCACCCCCATCTCCCTCCACACCACCACGCGAGCTGTTGCCTCTCGGGACTTCTCCACCAGGAAGTTACAGCTGTTAAAGGAGAACGCTGGGGCTATCCTGTCCAGGGTCTTGGGAATTGTCTGGTAAAATGAAAGAGGGTAATGAAATAAACATATATACATGTACAGTATGTAGTACAGTCAATGTAATAATTATTTTGGACCCCTTAATGAAATTGAATAAAATTTCATTAAGGGGTCCAAATAAATAAAAGTAAAAAAAATCTACATAAACAATGAGTCGTATTCATTATGATGTTCAGACATAGATTTGAGCCATATACTTGAATTTTAACACAATTTCTCAAACACTAAACATTTAAATGATTAACTATGACATCTTTCTGAAAAACATAGATTTCAAAATAAATTGCATCCATTCAATCAATCAATATCTTCTGAAGCCTCCCCTGTAGTGGATAACGACACTGAGCAGGTTCCACTAAAGTCTGACAATGTTGGGCACACTTTCGGAAGGATCTTGGACCACTACTCCATGCAAGACTTCAAGATCCTTGGCAGTCTTAGGTTTGACTGCCCTATTCAATTCAGACCACAGGTGTTCAATTTAATGTCTGTATGCAGATATGACCATTGTAGAACAATGTATGTTCCTGAAACCATTTCTCTGTTGATTTTGATATGTGTTTGGGGTTGTGTGGTTGAAAGGTCCATTTGCCAGGGTTAGGGATAACATGGCAAGCCGGATTTGGGCTAAACCATATTGACACTTAGTGGAATTCATTATGGCATCACTCTTAGCAAGAGTCCATAGACCAGTAGTAGTGAATCAGCCCCAAAGCTTAATTGAACAGCAACCTTATTTTACAATGAGTTATTAGTTGATTTTGTATGTAGTCCCCTTTTGTCATCAAAAATGTTGATGGTGTGCAAGGATAAAAATGTTTTGTGTCTCGATTGATTACAACACAGCATTCCTACTCTGGTTCCTAATGCTTGACAAAGATCAGGGGCTGCACTATCTGGTTTGGGCTCAGAAACAGACTGGTCCTTGGATTCCTCACCACCTTCCTCCCCGTACGTGTCGGTAATATCCACATGCATCCTTTTCTTGGCAAATTGCAACTGTTCCAGACTTCTGAAACCTTTTCCACCTGTCTGCTTTCATCTTAAATCTCCTTAGATTTAGCAAGGTTGGTGAACGGCTTTTACATGTGTGCAACCTCATATTTATACCACAGCGACACAGGTGAAAGCCATCTAGTGGAGACTGAGACCAACTAAAAAGCATAGACTTTCATAACATCTGCCACTTTGTTTAGGTTTATTTGAAATATTCCTTAGGCATGCCAATATTTTGGGTAGCGAAGTGGTAAGGCCATCTGATTTGGGTCTGAAAAGGCTCCCAATTCCTTAACCGTTGAAGGTAGTCAGCAGGACTGTTAACCCTAATTGTTCCCAGGTCATTGCTGAAAATAAGAATTTGTATACCTGGTTAATTAACACTATAATTACATTAAAATGTGTTAAATTGTATGGCTACAACATATGTATGTCCACAAAATATGACTCATTGTGTTATTTACTTTTTTACTCACTTTCAATAAAGGTGCCAATACTTGCTGAGATCCTTACAAATGTTTGACATAATGTCGGTTAACAATGAATCCTGATTCATTATTGCTCTATCAGGTGATTGATAAATACTGCATTTCAATGAACTAGTACACTGCTACTGTAAGTCCAAAACAGTAGCACATGACCTTCCCCTAAACAAAGCATGACACTGTTGATGATGACACTGCTCATCAAGTCAACTTCACATATCGACTAATAGTCACCCTATATCCTGGGTCCTCCTTCAGAGTGGCAGTGTTGACAGCAGAACCTGACTGCCAGACAGTCTCCTTTACACTGCAGCCATACAGAAACACATTCTTCTTCCGTGAGTGGCCATGGTAATCACAGAACACCTGTGAGACATAACATAACAAACATAAGCAAACAAACACTATATGGCCAAAAGTATGTTGACACCCGTACTAAGTATCGATTTCAGGTCTTTCAGACACACCCATTGCTCACAGGTGCATAAACTCCGGCACATAGCCATGAAGTCTCCATAGACCAACAATGGCAGTATAATGGGTCATACTGAAGAGCTCAGTGACTTTAAAAGTGACACTGTCATAGGATGCCACCTTTGTCACGAGTCAGTTGAAAGCATGCTGCCACTGGACTCTGGAGAAGTGGATACGTGTCCTCTGGAGTGATGAATCACGCATTTACGAATCCATGTGTGGCGTATGCCAGGAGAACGCTACCTATCTGAATGCATAGTGCCTAATATAAAGCTTAGTGGATGAGGGATAATGGTCTGGGGCAGTTTCTCATGGTTTGGTTTAGGCCCCTTATTTCCAATGAAGGGTAAGCTTAATGCTATAGGATTCAAAGACATTATAGACAATCGGTGCTTCCTACATTGTGCAACAGTTTGGGAAAGACCCTTTCCTCTTCCAGCATGACTGAGCCCCTGTGCACAAAGCAGTGTCCATAAAGACATGGTTCAATGAGTTTGGTGGGCAACTTGAGTAGCCTAAAAAGAACCCAGATATAAATCCCAGTGAACACAATTGGAATGAATTGGAACAGCGTTTGCGAACCAGGCCTTTTTGTCCAACATCAATGCCTGACCTAAAAAAGTGTTATTTTGGCTGAATGGGCACAAATTCCCATAGACACACTCCGAAATATTTTGGAAAGCCTCCCCAGAAAAGTGGTGGCTGCAAACGGGGTGCCAACTCCATATTAATGCCAATGGTGTTAGAATTGGTTGTAGGAAATGCTCATATAGTATAAGTATATATAAAATGTATATACACAGCATATACTGTATATCTATATACACTCTGTGGAGAGGAGGGATTGTCTCATGCCAGTAAGTTAAAAAGCAACCAGCTGTGATGCTGCCCCTGAAGAAAAAACTGTTAATTTAATATTTACCACTAGAACGAAAAGGGTTTTCAGATAAATTGTTTGTGCTAACAATACTATGTCTTTAGTAATGCAATGAATGTGTAGTTAGAATGGGCATTAACTTCATCAATTAACATGGAAGACACTTCAGTTTGCAACAATTACAACAAAGAGAAGTCAATCATGAGAAATCAATTACATTAAGCAATTGTTTTGTTTAATTAAAATACCACAATTTCATGCTTATAATTATGTGCAGGTACACTGGGTAATAATTATAATAATAAACTGCTAACAGTTCAATTGCTTGGAAAATCTAGCTAATTAATTCATGATATTGCTGCCACACAATTTACTTCTCCATTTCAAGTAACTGCCGGGTGAACCTCTCACTTTTACAGTTCACAATATTTAAACTCACATCCAAATGTTCTTCAAAACACCCATCTCAAACTTACATCTAAAACAGACTGTAAAAAAGTAGTACACTATAATACCTCTGAGGACAATGAGCTGGTCACTTAGAGGTCAAGAAAAGGATGCGCTGGCCAATATACTGTCTATTCGGATTTATTTGTTTTATATCCAGCATACACCCGCACCATTACAACAAAGAAGATCCAATTTGTTCATAAAAATGTAAAATACCATCTTTGGGAAATATATTTATAGTAACTATAATAATAATACCAATTATAATATGTTATCCTTTTGTGATTGTTCAACAAAAACTAAGACAGGCAGATAATTCATCATAACAAAAACCAACACATAGGTGAGAAAGTAAATCTTTAAGTTCATATTGAAGGAAAAAATGAATCATGGCATCTAAAATGTGTTTGCTTCACATCAAGATGGAGGAGAAACACAATAAAAAAGCTCAATAACAAAGAGCTTGATGATGGGCTGTAATGACATCCTGGAAAACCTCCAATATTTGTTGGAGGTGAGAGTGATCATAGCCAAGCAAAGCAGCTATAAACCAGCTAATTAGATTCAGAAAGTGCAACACAATATTTTGAAGAGGAATAACACTTACTGTTCTGTAAATTAACAACATACTGTAAGTGCTTTTGCATCAAATTATTGTCAAAATTATGCAAATGTTTCTGAGTGTGGAAGGTTGAGGTAGTGAGAAAATAATATTTTTCATTTTCATTATGCTTTTGTTACTGGAAATGCTAACTTCTTCTTTACTGACAATTAGTAAGGGCTTTTACATCGTGTAATTACCGCCTTGAAATGTCCAACCTGGTTTGCCGTAATAAACCATTATTATTGTCCTGTTCTAAAGCACATAATCTGTATTCTCTAATACTTCTGCAGACATGAAGAGTGGCATGACTTACAAGCGGTGTCCTGCCGATGCTATTGAGGTAGTAGAGGAAGCCCTTGGCATGGTAGATGGTCGGGCTCAGGTTAGGGTCAGGCTTCATCCACTGTCTGTTAAGATCCTCACCGTTAAGTGAACAGCGATGACTGTTAACAACATAACAGATACACATACAGAATTAGTCCAGTAAATTAGCACCCAAAAATGTCTGATTGTTTAATTTTGAAATATTTTTGTTTATAATTGGTTTAAGATGCTCCAAAACATCTTTAAATGTTAAAATGCAATAAAATCCAAATATTTTTGCCTTCATTTTTACAATGAGGTAAAAACAGTAGTATGATGTGTATACCAAATAAAAAGTTACACTTATCCCTCTAAGAGTTCCAAGTCAAAATGAAATTGTACATGAAAATTGGTAGTAGTTCAATTTCAAGACGTGAAAAGAAACATATCCTGTAAACCTTCCTTGGTATGAAGTAATGTTTGTAAAGAAGTATAAGAATATTCAAGGAACCCCTGCTATACAGATCAATCTAGAAAGAAAAACATAGATACCTTATATTTGTATGCAAAATGTGGGCATCTCTGCAAATAAATGATATAACAATGTCCTGATTTGTAGAGGGTACCATGTTTAACATGCCATACCAAGTCAAACATGCATCTGTCCACAATATTTAATAAAGGATTATGGTAAATTTGCATTCATTATAGATTCAAAATAATAAACAACCATTTTATTTTCTTCTTAAAAAGATGATAAGGTACACAATTGTTGATTTATTTTCAGTAGGGCTTCAATTATTCAGATTAATTTCATTGTAATCTGTCAGATTTAGATTATGCCTGGTTTCAGAAACCATGGGCTCCTCTAAAAAGGAAATAAAATTGTAAATGAACAAAACAGGGATGTTGTAACAATCTTCCATGTGAAGGACTGAAAAAAAACACAACAGAAGAGAGTGCTAAAAGTAAACAGTGTTTAATAAGCAAAAACACACATGTACAAAATAAGCAAAGTCACGATGGGCAAAACGCAATACAGCAATGAATAAACTCACATAAAAAAACAGAGACTTACACTAAACAATGGCAGACAGTTAACAACACACTAAACAAGACTTAAATAGACAGTTAACAGTGTACTGTAGTGGCTGCAGCTGTGGCTGATAATTGAGAAAGATCTATTGGACGGACAAAGACATGTGGATAATAATGTGACAAAAGAGCGGGAATAACATAGACACCTGACAAATAACACACAGAAAGGAGAAAAAAAATGCCACAAAGACAAACCCACAGGTCACAACAAAGGACCTTCAGTATAGGTAAGTAAGTAAGTAAGTAAAATTTATTTTTAAAGCACATTTAAACACAGCTTGCACTGACCAAAGTGCTGTACATAGAGCGTTAGCCGCAAAATAATAAAATTAAATTCAAAGATAAAATAAATTGATACACTTACAAATCAGTGATTTAAAATAAAAAGATGTGAAGAGACAAATCACTTACAGACACAATGTAACAGAGTAGGACAATTAAAGAACAGGGAATGCCAATGTAAATAGATGAGTTTTTAGCCTGGTTTTGAATATTGTAATTGATGGTGCATTTCTGATGTCAGGTGGCAGTTGGTTCCACAGCTGAGGGCCAGCAACAGAAAAGGCTCTGTCACCTTTTTGTTTAAGTCGGGACCGTGGGACA
>JACXGM010000595.1:7504-59070 GCA_016801145.1 Umbra pygmaea
ACTTTGCATTAAAAGCAAACATCACTATACATATATTATATATATTTCTTAGTTGTGTACTTACATTATCCTAAATGTTTCCACTAACTTTCAAATCCAGAGAAATTTGTAATATAATTCGAAGACACGGGACGTTTCATTTTGTCGCCCGTAAATGGTGTCATATAACCTGTGACTGCTCTAGTTGTTCTAAGTTCCAGGGAGCCCCCAAACATAATGTGAATAAAGTTATAATTTTTTTAACAATATATTACTTTGTCAGTGAAATTTTTTTCTGCTGGAGACGCTAGATTGGAAGGTTGTCATTGACGACGATAACAAAACCCATGATCCCACGCAACCTCACAACGTCATCCAAGTACATCTTTTGCTATTGTTTTGATTGAGAGCCCCCTGGCGGCCAAAAATTACATATTGCACGTTTAAAATATTGGTTTCAACAACATTGAAATACAATACAAACACTTTTAAGTTTATTTTGAAATAAAAAATTGAATTCATTTATAAAATATATATTAAAGAAAAAAGGTTTGTCTTTTTTTATTTTTTAGACAATTTCTCATGGTCTAAAACGCTGCTCACCTGCCCGTGGAGCTCTTGGTCGGCAGTGGACCACCTGTTAAACGATGAACAAACTGCTGGGTGGATCACCATCTCTGCCATTGCTAGTCCGCCTGTGTCCCGCCAGGTCTGTGCTAGCTGGGATGTATGTATTTATTTGTGCACAAAACCAAATTTAGATAGCTGGTAAACTAGACCATAGACATAAATTTAGGATGGGACGGTGGGGACATGTCCCCAACAATGTTAAGGAATCATGTAATTGTCCCTACCAATAATTGTCATTAGTCTAAACATCTTAGAATAGAAATCAACTTTTCTATTTTTTCAGTTTTGGTTACACAATGTGTAACACTCTCAAGCGCAGAGTTGCTCCTGACTAACAGAAGATTTCGGATCAGTTTTGATGTTTATCAGACTGCAGGCTGCTAGCTGGGGATCTGTGCTAACACCATGAGCCTTGGCTAATCTAGAATACCTCTCTTCCTCCAGAACATTAAATATTCAACGGTTTATGTGCACACTGTGCTATAGCAACAGCATCATCTTTTTTTATCTGGCATTTTATTGGCCAGTTTATTTACTTTCGGACTGGGCCTGGGCTCGGGCCTCATCTGAGCTGGCTTGGGTCAGACCTGGCTCAGTTTTCAGGCCGGAAGACAATCCTACTCTGCTTAGATTAATGTTCAACTCAGGGCCATGTTGAGATCCATTGAGGGATTTAGGATGATTGTTGAAACACAGCCCCTCCTCCACCCCCTCACACACCCTCTTACAAAATGTCAGAAAAACAATCTGGTATTGTACAAACTGATTTTGTAAAAATAAACACACAAAACAAGTGTTGTTTCTAATTCCATTTGTAATAAAGGGGTAAAAGGATACAATTAATGTGCACTTATGAAGTTAAAACATTAATGATTAATATATTTCCTTTTCTTCCCTGTTGCAATAGTCTGAGTTAAGAACGGAGAAATGCTTAATAAATGCGTATAGAGGATTGATAGTATAGACGTGTTTCCTATCTAACTATCCAACCTCATAATGGTCATTGATCTGTGTGTGTAAACAGCTACGGAAGAAATACTACAGCGACCCGTGAAAACTTTATCACTAACCGCGATACTCAGAAAAAAGTGCATAGGCTACCTAGCTTGAACTGAGTGCGTGATAAGGGCTGAAAACTTAAGAGCAAGCAACAACAAGATACCTTACGTTTCCCATTAATGTCTCCACCTGTGAGGTCTCCCGGCCAGGGTAACGCCCACTCACATCAGGACACCAACATTGCACAGATTCCCCATGCACATGAACACAGCACAACTCAAAGATCACAATCACCGGAATACTGATCACCTGCTCTCCCTCTGTATATATAGCCTGGCCAAACCTTTCCTCCTTGTGAGGTATTGTTCTTTCCAACTTACTGAGCGATTATACATTCATTGATTACGCCGTGTATTGACCTATGTTCTGTATTCCCGTTTACTCTATTTGGATCTTGCCCTTGTACTTCTGCCATTGCCTGTTTAGTGATTGACCCTGTCTGCCTGTGACCTCTCTTCGGATTTCGATTTGTGTGGATATTGGAACGCCCGTGCACCGACCCTTTGCCTGCCTGTGACTTCGCCCCTGCCCAGTGGTTGGGTTTCTCCGGATATCCAGAGGAAAATTTATATATACATTGACATTCTCTACAGTATCTGCATTAAAGACTGTTTCTTAATTGCATTGTGTTCGAGTCATTACACCACCGGAGAAGTTCTGGGAAATGATTTAGAAAGTCAGACGGACAGAACTTAGTAAAGTGAATAATATTTAATTCCAATTAAAGGCATAAATAGAACTCTTTAACCGGACACAGAATTACAAGTTACATACCAAGAAATTACTTCTCGTCTAAACTTCTAAACTCTGATCTACGATCTAAGCATATCTTATACGGTTCAGTCAATTTCTCAACATGTATTCAACACATTTGCTATGGCACGCACGGACGTGGGCCAGGAGAGTCATTAAAGAAAATCTCATCTGTTTTACTATCAACACTGCAATTTAACCTGCTCGACCAGGTGATCCCCCAAACTCCTCCCCCGTTGCATGGCAAATGGTATCACTTCACTTGGCTAGGGTTAGAACAAACAGGCTTGGCACCCCCACATACATAATTAAATTATGCACAGTCTTGCTGGCGCCAGCCTTGGTATCAACAATAGAACAGTGTTATAACATTAACATGAAATTGAAATGTCCCCTCCGAGGGGGGAAAACATACGTTTCCTGTGGATCCGCGGTACTGGCGCAAATACCATCACAAAAGGATGGGCCTCACACATTTACATGATATTGAACTGTCCCACCCGAGAGGGGGAACAAACATTTTACTGTGGAACCTTCAACATTCTGGCCAGCCAACTAGAATAGTTATCTGTAAAGAAAAACATGCCTTGTGCAACCCAATGTGGAGATTATTTGTCATTATTTTGGTCCTGTGAACTACAGTAATTTCCCACTACACATTGACAAAGCTGTCAAACCGCAGTAAAATAATCAGTGAACATTTTTAAAGCTTTTTTCTGTTTCAATAACTTTTTCTGTTCAGCAGCGTTGCTGTAGCAAGCAGATGCAAATAAATAACTTTAATGCAACAGAAATTCACAAACAACCATATAATTATAGAAGTACATCCATTCTAAAATTCACACTGCACATGCTGAAGATTCTAACACAAAAGGAAAGATCTAAGTGCCATACTATAACTGAGCTGGTGAAGAACAATATTTCCTTGCTCACCTAAAATTCACGATAGTTAGCAAAGTTGGACCTGTGACAATTCCTGTTACAATCATTGTATCCATTAATGTTTTTATGTAATGATGGTATAAGTGCATAAATTTTTTTTTTCTATTTAGTAATTTGACTAAATGCAATCGCATATACAAAGTAATAATGTAACCCCATTCTCCAGCTCCACAGATGAGGAACATACAACTTACGCCTTGGAAGCAAAACAGTGTTGCTTTTTAGGTATGCAACATACAGTAGACTGTGTAGGCACTAAAATACATTTTTAAATAAAAAAGGCAGTTTAGATGGGACAATTATTTGGCAGGGATGTAGTTCATTTCTTACAGTGCTATATTTATCTTCACAATTTAGTTAAGAAATGCCCTGTTGTCTGCAGGACAGTACAGTAGATTAAACAGGTTGTCACAGACACAGGAGTAGTGGCTGTGGATGTTGTTAGAGGAGAGGAACGGAGACCAGAATGCGGGTGGAGAGTTCTTGATGTTTAATGAACAGGAAAATATTAGAGCTGGTACTGTTGAATATGAAGTTCATTGGAACTGCAGAACTTCTATATAATACATAGGTTCTCTAACGCGGCACTGATGCGAGAGTAAAACACAGAGTACGCCTGGTTCAACAATGCATCTACATATTGTACGACACATAATGAGGTGAAGGCTCAATCAATATGTAGGTAGCAAACAGCACTCAGCATAAAATATAGTTTCGTCTCCTTGACAGGAGTCGCAACTCAATAACACACGCCGACCATTCCGGAACACTGGGATTAAATAGGCATCTTGATTACTCATTACGCACCGGTGTCGGGATTTACCTAGTGCACCATTCATGCGCAATGAGTAACCAAGTGCCTACCACTCTCCCAGTGCCCAGAGGTCAGCGCATTAAACAAAACACATACACAAACACAGTGAATAATATTAAATACACAACAAACAGTCCACCATCAGGTTAGCTGCCATGACAGCCCTGTCCAGTCCTGGCTATCGTGACACCGTGAAATGCTTACGATAATTTTTGCTTCCAGGAGCCACCTGGTGGCCATTATTTGTATTGTTTTCTTTTAAAAACTGCCACCGAAAATTAATTAACTTGCTTTCAGCAAGGCTCGGTACACCTAAGTCCAGCCCCTCCCCTTGATGAGCACTTTATCACTTCACCATCTGTAGTTGGCCTATCACAGAGCGATGTGGACTCAGACACAGCTAGCATTGGTAGTACTATCCAATGAGGAATTTACAAGTACAGATTTTGTCACTCCGGAAGATTTTCGTTCAGCCAAGATACTTGCTCATCCCTAGTTGTTATATATTTGTTATTCATAGTACTCATTACCGTAATGTGGACTCTCATCTATCGTAACATGGATCTAATTACTGTAACGCATATTATATGTTAAAATATTCCTAAAATAATATAACAAAAATTTCAGCAAAAAATTGTATTTTACTTGTAATATTTATGAAATTAATTTAATTAATTTAGATTTTAAGATGTTTCAATAATATAAACTTCAATTATATGAACATTACAAATATTACGGTAATGAGATATGCAATATTGTTCTAAATGTCTCTTGTATTTAAGGCAATTGAAAAAAAGTCTACAAAAATCTAAAGAATTTAAATGATAAATTTAACATACGTATAGAAAAGAATCACCCCCCTGTAGAATAATCACATTTTGTTTCTTTGCAGCCTGAAATGAAGACAGACACAGTATTGGATTCATTCAGCTGTATTTACTCAGTGCAACTTATAAAGTCAATTGGCTTTGTGTGCTATTGAGAAGGTGATTAACTACAACTGGTTGGGTTTACAAGTCATTTTTAGGAGGGGGGTGATCCTTTTTCTAACTCAGTGATTCTGTTTTTTAATTTGTGATTTCTTTTTTCTGACATGTTGGTGCAATATCTTTCACTTGGATGTTATGAGTTGCACATACAGCTGACTGAAACAAAAACAGTGTCTGTCCATTTTCATTTCAGGCTGCAGAGCAACAAAATGTGATTATTTTACAGGGGGGTGACTCGTTTCTATAACCACTTTATGTCAGGAATGGCACAGGAGAAGGTAAGGAACCAGATGCAGAGATGAAGAAATAACAGCAATGTTTATTTTGGAATTTTGGGTGTTGGGTGTAATACTCCAGTCCGGCAGGCAAGAATGGTCAGGGGTCAGGCAAGGGTCGGTACACGGAGTAGGTTGTGGTCCAGGCAGGGTTCGGTACACAGGGAGGGTAGTGGTCCAGGCAGTGTTCGGTACACCAGGAGGGTAGTGGTCCAGGCAAAGGTCGGTACACGGGAACTAGGAGGAAAATGAATAGCACGATGAGGAAATAATACTGCAACAGAAATAACACTAGAATTAACGAGGAACTAGTAAACATGCTTGATAGTAAGGACACGAAACTGGAATAATTACGTGGCTGTACAATAATGCGGCAGTTGGTTGACTGACTTCAACTCCCTAATAAAGGGAGAGGGAGGTAATCAATCCAGTTATGGTCGGGAAGCAGGTGCAGGTGATAATGACACTGGAACTGGTGATAGGGAGTGCAGGGGAAAACCAGGAACCGGAATAGGGACCAAAAGGGACAGGAATACAGCTCAGCAGGATGGATTCCTGAAACTTTAAACATAAACATTTTGATCCAATCCCAAAAAAAAATCTTGCCTGAGGCCTTTCAGAAATTACCAAGAAGAATACCCAGTTTGTGAGAATCACCCAAATTATTGTTATTTCACAAAGTTGTATTAAACGCTTTCATCTGCACAGACCCATGTCCTGTAGCCTATTGATGTACTGTAGCACTTGCGCTAGTTTGACCCTGTTCTCCCAGAGTGAGAGAGCTGAATGATGAGGGAGACCGTCAAATAAGTACTTCAAACCATTTAGGAACATAGACAAATTATGGAATGTTGACATTGTTCCCCATTAAGTCCCTCTGTTCTACCATTTCCTGTTGGTCATTGTTTTCATGTTGTTGATGTTAGTGTGTGTGTGTTTGTACTGTGTGTTGGATTATATCTACGTAGATGTTTGCAGTACAAATTCCAAGTCGTGAACTATATCTGTCAACCAGTTGAGCGCCTTTCTGCGCACATTTTGTTTTAAGTTCAGTTAGTGTTTGTTTTGTTTAATATTTATTTGCCCCTGTGTTTGTTTAATAAATCTGCTCGCATAAATTTACGGTTCTGCCTCCTGTCTACTACCTTGTATGCCTGTGACAGTGAAGAAATACTATTTTTCTCTGGACTACACAGTGTGTGTATTGTGTAAGCGCTTCATAATTTAGTTATACAAAGCCCAATATCAGATTCCAGCATCTGAGAGGATCACATAGTATGGTCTACATATTCAAACTGTCCAATGCAATTGTAAGCAGAAACAGGGATGTGTGTTTAAGCATGAAATAATTTGCTTTCAGGTGGTATTAATTGGCAGATGTCATCAAACAAGCACTCCTTCAAGGTGCCAGCAGGGATATTTGCACATTATGGATTGATTCACTTGCTGAGCATACAGAAAGTTCTTTCATAGAATGTCTTAAATATTATTTTTATAATTTGATAGCATATATTGCATATTAACCATCCTTGGTCTATAAACGTGTTTACCTTGCATTTATCTTATCTGTACATGCTAGCAACTTAAGCTTGGTACCATTGAAAAGAGGAGAATTTGACGCGAATAATGAGTTATGGCTCATCTCTGTGGGTTCATCAGAGCCAGAGATATTGGGCCTCAAAACCGACGATGGTCTTTCTTTTTGACAAAAAATATCACAGACAGGAATTACAAAGTGGAAATGACAAAATAACACATTTACAATGATGTAGGACATCATCCTGCATAAAACAACAATTTTTGGAGTTGGAATTTAGCTGGGTTTTAAAAACGTAAACGCCCCAAAAGACCCGGGAGCGTTAAAAGTTAGATGAAAAGCAGTTAACACTGCAACCTAATTCTTTGGCTAATAAATGAGACAACAAACATTGTCTCTCAGAGGTCTCAGTTTGTCAGGAATATGAATGATTGTCAGAAATTACTTTATTGTGGACCATTTCTCAGGCTACGTTGATTAAAAAACTTGTCAAGGTGCCCAGTTGGTGCTTGACTTTGTAAATTAGCCATAGTCTTAATTTAACTTCATGAAAAAAAGTCCAGGCTAACTGAGCTGCTACAGTAGCTTACTAGCTGTCTTTGCATAGTTTTACCCATTATTATCAACTACGTAAGGTCTTATTAGCTAGCTATCTTCATTGTAATCTAAAAACTACAACAATTTCATTTGTAATTAACAACAGAGGAACAATGTAGAATTGCTGATTTCAGGGATAGTTTAGATTGTGTTTGAGGCAGGTTTGGTCATTTTGCATTTCCTGTCACTATAGAGGGAAAAAACATAAATAATAATGACAAAATAATCAGTGCTTAGTATGATAAGCTCAATATAGACAAATGTGTCTGTCATCAGACACCAACCTTTGAAAGCCTGTGGTGGAATAGATGTGCCAACTGGTGCAGGTCAAAACCTCTGTAGTTCTACTTGGTGTGAAAGGTTTCAGTTCAGTAATAACACACCTAATTCCACAAACTTAATGAATCCCATCAATTACTATTAATGGGATTTTACACTTTGATAGGTGAAACTCATTTGTACCTATTTTGTCAGACTGTGTTTTATAAGTCAGTCCTTACCAGAAGATTTGACGTTTTCACAATCCATTCATGATAATCCTCTTTTACCCTGCTACTCCAGACGTGACATAGCCTTGTCCTCTTACACCTGTTGTTCCATACCACATGTTTTTCTTAAATTTGTAGATTTTATCTATAATAAATGCCTTCAATAAATGTTTTATACTGTAACACATTTGTCAAAGACAGTTTTTTAAGCAAACTTTGCCAACTTAGTGGTCCAAGCCTATACCTTAAGTCTATCCTCACACATTTTTCAAGTGACCAACTACTGCCACTCATCAACAGGTACAGACACTGGTTCTGGAGCATATGCTTAGATTGTATTTCTGAGAGGGTAACGAATGCTACAGTATTTGGGTTACTGGCCATAACATCTTTTATAGAACTCTTCATATTTTAGTTATTTAAGACACAAAACTGTTTATGCATTCATCATAAAATAGCTTAAAACAACTTTGAATGAAATGTAATGCTATTGTCCTATGTCATCCATAAACATGTTAATAGCTTCCTTCAGAATGAAAACCATATTGGCAATGGTAGTGTTTTTAGGCCAGGCACTTCTACTGAGGCTCTTCAATTGTGATTTGTGATATGACAGGTTTGCTATTTTAGCAAGGAAAATTTTCTAGTATGCTTATACTATATATTCAGAAAACCATTAGCTTGCCTAGGTATCAGATTATTTTCTAAAGAGAAATATAAAAAGAAAACACAATATATGAACGTGTAAAAAAAAATCAATCTTAATCTCCCAACATAAACACCATAATAAAATACATAGTACGGTATAATAAATCATGCATAATAATGCTGTGTTTCTGTTTTGAATCTACAACCTCCCATGTGTAGTTAAGTGATCTGAATTTTTTATCAGCTTCTGTTGCTAGGATGAGTTATCTGGAGTGGCAGGGAGTTTCATGTGTTAATTACTGGCTTTGCTGGGATGTAAACTATTATTTCACAGTACATTGAAATAATAGGAATTGGAAGCACCCAATTTTCTATAATGTATTTGTATTCTGTACTTTAGCTTTAAGTTTACCCATCACTGGAAATAAAGGGCCTTGCCCAAACCCTGAAAACAGTCAGAGATCAATGTCCTCCTCCACAATTAGTAAGGGTGCCCACATACTTTTGGCCAATAGTGTATGGCTGAACTGTGTACCAGCTGAGCCGCCAGCTTGATGCCCTGAACACGTCTACACACCAAAGGAGATTCAATCACGCTCTCTCTTCACTCTGAGTCAGATAAACTGTCATGCATATCATTTACATTCACCCACCATGTACAACCAAGTGCCATAAATGCTGCTCTGTTCTTCATCAACTGCATTACCCACATCAGTCTTTGCTACACAACACAACTGGCCTTTAGGAATCATTTCCAATTAATTTTTCCATTCTAAAACTGACTGATTATTTTTATTGTAATGTTGTAGATAACATGATTACCCTTGCCACACGTTTGAGATTCCCAGCCCTGGCAGGTAAAGTATAATCAGTGAAATGAACATTCGCTTTGGGGTTTTATGTTGGATAACAGTAGAAGCACCTTTTGAATACTGTACTGCTGTAACAGCCCTTCATATAATCATGTCAATGATTGACTGTTCCTGGTTAAAATCCATAAGACATCAAGATGAACAATTAGTTGTTGTGCCCTCGAGCATGGCACTGGAACTCAATTGCTAAATTATTAACTAAAGCCTACAGGAGAGTGTTCATTGCCAAATTAGCACACATGCTACATGGTGTTTCACATCTGTATTTGGTTAGGCTACCCCAGTAGCTAAATTGTTTATTAAAACTGTGTTGTCACAATACCACAATTCTGACACCAGACATTTGAATAATATTAGCTTTATAACTGCTTGTAAATAAAATGTATACTTGAAGTAATCATCAATTCATCTAAAAGTAAAAAGCGGCCATAGATCCCCAGAAAGTTGTAGCACAACATAATTGTCTTATTTTTGCAATGGCTGCGGCACATTTCACATATTTTCTTTCTTTCAAAGCTATAACAATATGTTGTTTGATAAATACTTGCTGTTGCTCTCAGTATTGACCATTTACTTTTAAATTATTAATAGTGCTGGTTACCCTTGAGAGTGAGCAAGAACTGAAATATTACAGAAACTGCTGGTAGCAAGGGCAAAGGAGTGAGTTTGATATTAGGGGGGACACACCATATTTTTTCACAAATTGTTCTTATTATTAGGGGGGACCACACTGCCTGTCTAACATTGGGGGGGGACATGTCCCACCTATCCCACCCTGTTCCTATACCCTTGGCTGGTAGTGCTATAACTCTGAGAAACAGTTGGTCTATTGAAGTTTGATTGGTAGATGTAGCCTATGTAGCCTAGATATGTTTGAAAAATATTCCTCAGCTATAAGCATCCTTGTCCTGCTTAAGAAACAGCTTTTGATTGGCACAATGGTTATTATGCTTGAGGGATGAGTAACATTATTTATTATTTTAAAGATCTCAAGTTTTCAATGCCAGGCGGTTACAGAATTGTGCGAAAGCACTACTCAAAAACAAGCAGGCGTCTATTACATTAAATATATTTTGTCTATTTAATGTGAATACACATTCTTATTTAGGACCCAGAACACCAGGAGTTTGTTTCATAGTCCCCTGACTGTCCTCTGTTGTCTTTGTTGTTTTGTGTTACATAGATAAAACAATTATAACATAGATCTCTGCTCTATATGTATTATTGATGAAAAATAGTGGTGATTCTTTCGATTTCTATGGTGGTTTGACATTTGATGACAAAATATATTAGGATTCTTAAAATTTGAGAAATAATCAATGAAGGCTGCTTCATATGTCATGCAAACGGAACAAAAGAGCATTTTATATCACAGATCGTTGGCAGGATATTATATTGAATTCCGTTTAGCACACAGTGAACATACCCTCTACATTTGTTTGAAGATCTATTATTTGGTTGTTTTCCTTTCATATTAAATTGTAGGACCTGTGTCACGGTCCAAAATGAGTAGGCAGGCGTGTCTTCACAGAACATATCTTTTATTGCAAAACACTAGGAAGAACTGACAGGAACATACACAAGAACAAACATGAGGAACTAAACAAACCATATAAAACATGACATCAAGAGCAAGACTAAAGACAATTAATACAAAGAACAACCACATACCTGACAGGAACAAAGAACCACACAGGACTCACAAACACTCAGAACTAAATACCATACTAACAAGGGAAGGAGGTGCAGGTGTGGACTAAACAACAGAACTGATAGGCTGACAGAAACATGTGACGGGATCATGTGATAAAAGGAGCGGGAAACAAAACCAAAACAAAACATATAGGGGAGAAACCACCCTGTAGTGACACAGAACAGGCACAAAGACTATGGACATTGTGACAACCTGTCTCCAAAATATAATGGAAAAAAAGTGAGAATGGCTTTTAGTACACTGCTCAAAAGCCAGAATGAATGAACTAATCGTATGAAATACTTTCGTCTTTACATTGAATGTGCTGACAACAAAATCACACAAAAATGATCAATGGCAATCAAATGTATCAACTCATGGAGGTCTGAATATGGAGTCACACTTAAAATCAAAGTGGAAAACCATACTACAGGCGGATCCAACTTTGATGTAATGTCCTTAAAACAAGTCAAAATGAGGCTTAGTAGTGTGTGTGGCCTCCACAAGCCTGTATGACCTCCCTACAACACCTGGGCATGCTCCTGATGAGGTTGCGGATGGTCTCCTGAGGGATGTCCTCCCAGACCTGGACTAAAGCATCTGCCAACTTCTGGACAGTCTGTGGTGCAACGTGGCGTTGGTGGATGAAGCGAGACATGATCCATGGTCCCAGCTCAATCGGATTCAGGTTTCGGGAACGGGCGGGCCAGTCCATAGCATCAATGCCTTTCTCTTGCAGGAACTGCTCCAGCCAAAGGTCTAGCATTGTTTTGCATTAGGAGGAACCCAAGGCCAACCACACCAGCATATGGTATCACAAGGGGTCTGAGAATCTCATCTTGGTACCTAATGGCAGTCAGGCTACCTCTGGCGAGCACATGGAGGGCTGTGCGGCCCCCCAAATAAATGCCACCCCACACCATTACTGACCCACCGCCACACCAGTCATGCTGGAGGATGTTGAAGGCAGCAGAACATTCTTCACGGCGTCTCCAGACTCTGTCGCGTCTGTCAAATGTGCTCAGTGTGAACCTGCTTTCATCTGTGAAGAGCACAGGGAATATTTTCCAATCTTGGTGTTCTCTGGCAAATGCCAAACGTCGTGCATGGTGTTGGGCTGTAAGCACAACCCCCACCTATGGACGTCAGGTCCTCATACCACCCTCATAGGGTCTGTTTCTGACGGTTTGAGTTGACACATGCACATTTTTGGCCTGCTGGAGGTCATTTTGCAAGGCTCTGGCAGTGTTCCTCCTGCTCCTCCTTGCACAAAGGCAGAGGTAGCGGTCCTGCTGCTGGGTTGTTGCCCTCCTACGGCCTCCTCCACGTCTCCTGATGTACTGGCCTGTCTCCTGGTAGTGCCTCCATGCTCTGGACACTACGCTGACAGACACAGCAAACCTTCTTGCCACAGCTTGCATTGATGTGCCATCCTGGATGAGCTGCACTACCTCAGCCACTTGTGTGGGTTGTAGACTCCGTCTCATGCTACTACTAGAGTGAAAGCACTTCCAGAATTCAAAAGTGACCAAAACATCAGCAAGGAAGGATAGGATCTGAGAAGTGATCTGTGGTCACCACCTGCAGATCCACTCCTTTACTGGGGGTATCTTACTAATTGCCTATAATTTCTATCTGTTGTTTGTTCCATTTGCACAACAGCATGTGAAATTGATTGTCAATCAGTGTTGCTTCCTAAGTGGACAGTGTGATATCACAGAAGTGTGATTGACTTGGAGTTACATTGTGTTGTTGAAGTGTTCCCTTTATTTTTTTGAGCAGTGTATTATTGTGCATATAAGCAGATTCAGCCTGATCTCTTAGAAATCTGTGAAACTGCCACGGATTATGACCATCAGAATCCGTGACAGTTCCAAGGAATTGCAGAAAATTCCAGTTTCACGGAAAAGTCTGCGATTGGCGCGCAGTGAGACCTTGCTGTTATCTCGATGTAAGCCTTTCCCAAACCCCTAACCTAACCTTAACCACTCAGAAACCTTGCTGTTAATTCGATTTAAGACTTTCCCAAACCCCTAACCTAACCTTAACCACTCAGAAACCTTGCTGTTAATTCGATTTAAGCATTTCCCAACTCCCTAACCTAACCTTAACCACTTAGAATCCTTGCTGTTAACTCGATGTAACTTGTATTTAGGGAGTAAAAAATGATAAAAAAGCACGTTTGCAAAACGTCTGCATCGCGTTGGAATAGAAAACAGAAAACATGTAAAGTGTGCTCCTGGATTCGAACTCGCAATCTTTGGTATGTTAGTCACATGTTTTTACGCCCGCCCACCATCCCCAACCTGCCAACCTGCAAAATTTACGCCATTTACACTCTGCTACGTCATCATGCGATTCTGTGAAACTGCCACGGATCCTTTACTTCTAAATCTGTGGCAGTTTCACCGAATTTTCGGACATTCCGTGGAACGGAAGTTAAGTGTCCGTGGGAGTATCACGGATTTCTAAGAGATCACGTTGGCAGATTTTACAAAATTGAGCACATTATGCATGAGATATTTATGTTAGAACATGATCCAACCAAGGTACAGCAGTCGACTCCCACATCACTTTGAGTCCAGCAACAAGCTCACCAAGTAAGTCAGGTCCCAGTCGAGATCCAGAGGGGGAGGAGGAAGAGCGTTACCAAGGAAAACCCAGATCAAGAGGACCCGCCACCACCGGCCTGAGAAGAGAAACATGGAATGAGCAGGACCCTTGGTACTGAACGGGTAGGAAAAGCTTATACGTTACATAATTTATCCATGGTAGAATCTCATAAGGTCCTGTTAAGCGTGGGGTCAACTTGTGGCAGGTTCATCGCTGTGGAGAATTCTTAGTGGCCAACCATACTCAGTAACCATGATGCAGTGTCAGAGCCTCATTGCGCTGTCAATCTGCCTGAATTCCAGACAGTTTCTGCCCGTTCAAACCA
The DNA here is from genome assembly GCA_016801145.1 of Umbra pygmaea. Classification (NCBI taxonomy): domain Eukaryota; kingdom Metazoa; phylum Chordata; class Actinopteri; order Esociformes; family Umbridae; genus Umbra; species Umbra pygmaea. The sequence goes on from JACXGM010000595.1 coordinate 21,719, forward strand.
ATCATTGACTGCTGGTATATTGGTTTGGCTGGGATGCCGGGGAGCCAAAGCATGTTGGTAGCCCAGGACACACGGAAAAGTTGTCAATTCGGTAGAAGCATGATGTAGAAAGTTCTGGGCATACTCTACCCAAGGGATTATCTGCCTACTCTCCTGGACGTTCCATGCAATCGCTTCTCAGGAATCATCCCAACTTCTGATTCATCCACTCTGTCTGTCCGTTTGTCTGAGGATAATAACCAGAAGATAAACTCGCAAAGAAACCCAACCTCTCCATAAATGCCTGCAATACCTGTGATGTGCACTGGTTGGGTTGGTCGTAAACAATGTTCTCTGGTATCCCATAATTCCTGAACACGTGTGTGAACAATGTCTCCGCAGTTTGAAAGGCTGTGGGTTACCTGGGTAAAGGCAGAAATTTACAGGCTTTTGTAAAACATTCAACTATGAACATTATGACTCAGTTGTTTATGTTCTCTGCGGAGCAGTGTGGTGAGGGGAGCTGCCATGGTGCTGAAACCCCTGATAAAACACCTGTAGTAATTGGTGAATCCCAGGATACTTTGCAGGGCCCTTGTGGAGGTAGGGGTAGGCCAGGACCTCACTACATCTACCTTTCCGGTAAGCATTCCGATTCCACTCGTGGAGATCTGATATCCCAGAAAGGACACAGTGCGCTGCTGGAACTGGCATTTTTCCGCATTTGTGTAAAGTTGATGCTTGAGTAACCATTGTAGGACTTCTCTGACATGCTGCAAATGCTGTGTGTACGAGGAAGAGAAAATCAGAATGTCATCGATATATACAAGCACACACCGATTCAACATGTCTCTGAAGATCTCCTTTATGAAAGCTTGAAACACAGGAGCGTTGGTTAACCCATAGGGCATGTCTAGGTACTCATAATGACCGGAAGTGGTGCTGAAAGTGGTCTTCCACTCGTCACACTCTCTAATGCGCTCTAGGTTGTAAGCACTCCGTAGATCTAACTTATGTAACACTTTATTTTGAAAGTCAATAAAGTGTATCTGTAGAATGCTCTACAGATTATCTACAGACTGTCAACAACATTTTAACAAACTATCTACTAACCCTAAACCTAATCCTAAATGTAACCCTTCCCCTAATGTTAAACCTAACCTTAACCATTACCCTAAAACATTATTCTAAACTTACCCCTACCCTTAAGCTACAAAATTAGTTGCTTATCAACAGATTGATTGTTGATAGTTCGTTGATAGTCATATCATCAACAAACTATCTATAGAGCACCTACAGATGGAATATCGGACTCTCCAAATAACTTGGTGAAATATTGAGCACCAGTTAACATCTCCACAGTGGTGCGTATGAGAGGCAGAGGGTACTTGTATTTAGTGGTGATCTGGTTCAGAGCTTGGTAGTCGATGCAAGGACGAAGTCCCCCATCCTTCTTTTTCACAACGAAAAAACTCGAAGAGGCTGGTGATGTTGACTGCTGAATGAAGCCTTGTTTTAAAGCCTCCTGTGTGTATGCCTCCATGGCCTCTGTTTCCCAGGCCCGATGTGGGGGAAGATGTGTGGCCTTTACCTTAGAAAACACCTCTCTCAGATCTTGGTACTCTTTCAGATCATGATAGGAGACATTATGGGCCCTATTTTAATGATCTAAGCACACCGCGTGAAACACATGGTGCATGTGCGCTTTGGGTGTGTAAAAGACCACTTTTGCTAGTGTAACGTTGGAAAAAAGGGTCCATGCGCCGGGCGAAATGCTGCGCCATTGACTTTAGACCAGGTTTTTGTTGGTCAATGGTGTGATCAATTTCCGATGCCTCAAGATAGCAATATACCCAGAATTATCCTGAACACACCTCGCTGTTAGACCAGCACGCCTATGGGTGCAATATGGGCGCAGGTGCATTTGCTATTTAAACGACACGGGCGCCGGATGGGAAATTGAAAACTGTGTCGGTCTTAAACTAGCAAAGAAACTTGCATTCAGGCTTTGTGCTGCGTTGCGCGGGGTGCAAGATAGGGCCTTTTGAGCGTAATTGAACCTTTGCCTATAGGACCATTTGTAGCCTGTACAGGTATGCAAGTCTCTAATACAATGGTGAGTACATGCAGCCTCGCGATCCACTGTTCATCGATAAAATCACCTGCCGCTCCTGAATCAATTAACGCAAGTAATGGGTGCACATTTGTGGGTAATCACAGAACACTGAGTCCACCAACATGACATGGTTAGGCAAAGAACACCTGGTAGTAGTAACTCCTAACTGTGCTGGTGTAGGAAGGGCTCATCTTCTTCTTCGGGTACCCGCTTGGGCATGTCTGCATACTGCTACCTGATGACCCTCCTCCCCGCAGTACAAACAACGGTCCAGACGCAGACATTGCTGGTGTTCCGCAGGGTGAAGGCGCATAATCCCCATCTCTGTTGCCTCCTCAGTAACCATGAATTACCATGTGAATGAGTTGGTCCAGGGAGGCCTCCTCATCTCGGCATGCCAATTAGGTTTGCAGGTCTTCTCTGAGAGGTTCTGAAATTATGTAACAAGGGCCTCATTGCTCCATCCATAGACTGATGCTTGGGTTCTGAATTCTGGAGCATAATTTGCCGCTGATCTCGAACGCTGCTTGATCTGCAACAGCTTCTCTCCTGTCGGTTTACACTGAGCTGGATGATCAAAAATGTCTAAAAATAAGTCCCTGAAATCCTCATAGGAGTACACCTCAGGTACTGGCCTCTCTGATAAAGTAGTAGCACACTCCAACGCTCTGCTAGTGAGTACAGAAATAATAGCAGCTACCTTCTCATGTCTCGTAATGGCACCAGTCTGATGTGTAAAATAAAGTTTTCACTGGAGTAGAAAACCTTGGCATTTCTCAGAGTTACCATCATATCTCTCTGGTATTGTAGCCTTGGAGGAGGACCTCCCTCTGAAGACGATGTATCTGGGTGGACCACTTCTGTAGGTTTTGATTTTAGAGGAGATGTAAAGTCCAAATGTCGGAGACAAGTCACAACTGGGTTTTAGGGTTTTATGTATGTCTGTTAATTATTGTTGATGGCGTTCCAAGAAAATCCATATGAGGGGCAGAGGGTACCTATATTTAGCGGTGATCTGGTTCAGAGCCAGATGCATGGAAAAAGCCCCCAAACTTATTTCTTCACAAAGAAGAAGTTTGAAGAGGCTGGCAAAATAGACCCCCTAATGAAACCCTGCCTCAAAGCCTTGTGTGTACTTCTCCATTGCCTCTGTTTTGGCATACAATAAAGGATAGATGTGGCTCTTGGGCAAAAGCACACCTGTTGTAAAATATATAGCCATATATCAGGCCCTATGAGGAGGAAGACTGGTGGCCTTTACTTTAGAGAAAACCTCTTTTACCTCCTGATACTCATCAGGTATTGGCAAGTGAATGGAACTGGACATCTTGGGACTCTTACCATATTACCATTTTTTGATGCTCCTCTCTTTCCATGAAATGTCTGGATCGTGGTCGGTCAGCCAGGGCATTCCCTGTACTAATACATAGGCAGAATCATGAATGACATAAGAACTCCTCGTCTCCCGGTGATTAGTACTTATCTGAATCTCAATAGGATTATACGGTGTGTGATCAAACCCTGACCTATAGGGCGACCATCGATCGCATGCACAGGGATGTGTGTCTCTAAAGCAATTGTGGGAACATGCAGCCTCTCTGTCCATTTGTTGTTAATGAAATCCCCAACTCCCTCTGAATCAATTAGAGCCGGTATTGCCTGCACAATTTAGGAATAACATACCAATAAGTACACCAACATGATCTGAGTAGGCAAAGAACACTTGGTGACAGTAGTGACCCCTACCTGTGCCGGTTAAGGAAGGGCTTGTTGCCTTTGGGTACCCCCTGGTGTATATGAGCATCCTGCCACCCGGTGACCCTCCTCTCCGCAGTATAGGCATTGGTCCAGACGCAGACGTTGTTGGCGTTCTGCAGGGTGAAGGCGTGTGGTACCCATCATTATTGCCTCTCCCGTTACCGGAACCGGTAGTAGTGAAAAACTGGTCTCCTGCCTGCCTCTTTTGCATGCTTTCAAGCTTGATGGCCATATGAATGAGCTGATACAAGGAGGCCACCTCATGTCGACACACCAACTCAATTTGTAGGTCCTCTGTGAGACCATTCCGAAACAGTGTAATTAGGGCCTCAAACAGAGGCAAGAGTTCTGAATTCCAGTGCGTAATTTGCTGCCGATCTGGATCCCTGTTTATTTTGTAGCAGCCTTGCCCCTGTCTATTTCCCCTGAGCAGGATGATCAAACACGGCTTGGAAGAGGTTACTAAACTCCTCATAAAAGTAGACTTCAGGTACTGACCTCTCCCATAAGGCAGTAGCCCATTGTAAGGCCCTACCTGTAAGCACAGAAATTACAGCTGCCACTTTCTCCCGGACTGTAATAGCAACAGTCCAATGTGTGAAGTATAATTCACACTGGAGAAGAAATCCTCTACATTTTTCCGGGTGACCATCATATCGTTCCAGCAAAGATAGGTGTAGCCTGGGATTGGTTCCTCCATCTGAAGAGGACACGTCGATGGGAGATGCTCCTACATGGTCAGTTCCGTGGGAGGGTGTAGTATCCAAATGATGGAGCCATGTGACAATCTCATCAAGGGTGGTATGGAGATTGGATAGCTGTTGGTGATGGCTTTCCAATAGTATTCGATTTTCGGTAACAGTTCCCTTCCAGTTCTCTTGTTCTGTTGTCTCCTTAGATCAGGTAGTCTGTCATAAATTCCGTGCAGAAGAATGTAGGCAGGAGACAGATACAGTTGCAAGAGCTGTATGTATTTAATGGAAGACCCAGCTTGGATAATATAACCAGTATATTGAGGTAAGAATATAATATGCAAAGGCAACAAGTATAACTAGTGAACTCTAGCAGAACTCAAAAAGCATATAAAACTAAACAGTTGAACTTAATAACAGCATACTGCGCATCTCTAGTTCCCGATTCTGGAGGTGTTCACTACAGTCCAATTACTCAGGAGATAGAGAATGCAGTGGCCTGGAACCTCCACCAGGTGTTACACTAATCTAGTGGAACTCAAAAGGCAATCCTAATGCCCGACATGCTGGAACATAGAAATGACATGAAAACGTGACAATACCTGACAAAAGACCAGTGGTGGGCCGTCAAGGCCTGCAAAGCCTTCTCTGCAGACCCAAAGATAGTCAGAATATATTTTTTTATTAACAATATATATATATTTTACAAAGTTCATTTAAATTATTCTATAAGGTAATTTCATTGCTACAATACACTCTTTTCAGTTGCCTTGCTTTCAGCGCAGCTCATATAAATGAAAGCTTTTGTCCAATAAGATTTTTTTATCTGTGTTGTCTCCGGGTAGACTAGGGCATTCAGAATTCCAAGTGAATACCGTCTGCTGTTGAAGCCCATTAGGACAATGTTGTTGATTGTCATATTTTTAACCAATCAGATTTCGACTTTACCATGTTGGGTCTGTTCTTTGACCAACTAAAGCGTTTCTGCAGGCCTTACATCAGCATCGTTTCTGCTGCTGATAGGAGTGGTAGTTCAACAATTTTTTTTTTTTAAAGTTTGCCATCCGAACAAGATCTAGCTTAGTTTACACCCTTTTCCGATTTCTTTAAACTTTAAATATTTAGATTGTTAGATGTTTTACTTTTAGCAGAATGGCAGATGGAGGTGAAGAAGTAGCTTTAGCCGCTTTCCGACCGCAGGGATTTTTGCAGTTCCTAGAACATAATGTTCCTATAACCCTGTTTGTCTTGTGTTCCGATAGAAGAAATTGCGGGATTATTTAGTTCCTCGCACCGCCGTTCCTATAACCTTTTTAGCTCCTTCTCCAGAGCAGGGTCTTTCCCTTTTCCCTTTTCCTAGGTCTACGATGATTGGTCCATTTGGCCGGTCGTTTCGTTTGTCTGTTGCGTATAATACTACATATTATGCTGGAGCCTTCGTCTTTTGTGTTTCTGTGTTAAGTAGCTACTCAATTTCTATGACTCCAGCCTAGTTTTGAAACGCCGCGGTTCGAACTCCGTAGGACTATATTATCAACACAACATTATTTTTTTATTGTATTGGATGTCAGCCTCATAATCTGAACAAACATCAAGCCACTGAAGGATCCAGGAAAACAACCAGATCATCCGCATAGACATAAGATGATTTACACACTTATCTCCAATCATACACCCAGTGTTACAAACATTAAACTGTGAAATGTTGTTGTATGTGGCGCTATGCTAAAGTCTAGAGATGACGATATAAAAGCCTGTTGCGGTGCTTGCGTCACTCTCTTAGCCTTCCTACCAGTTCCTATGGCCACTTGACCAGTGTGAATGCAAATAGCAAAACCGGTTTTGGGGGAAAGTAGTTAGTAGAACTGTTTAGAAGTGGACTGTTCCTATAACTACGTTCCTGTAACTACTTGGTCAGAAAGCGGCTTTTGGTGGCGAATATAGGACTGGGCAGGATCGACTCTCAGCACTGGGCAAGATCTTTTATTGGAACTTATCGCAAAGATGTACTGTACAACCGCGTCAAGTTTTTTTAAAAGAGAAAGGAGGAGGGACTTCGTTTGCAAATAATGAGCAGCTTTGGTGAGTTTGATGGATTTTTATATATTTTACTAGCAGGGCCTTAGGGAAGGGGCGATACCAGTACTTGGTATCGGCCCAATACTGGGCATCCGTACTTGTACTTGTGAAAAAGGCCTGATACTCCAAGTAGATACTTCCTCCACATTTAAGAGCGTTATGATGCGCTTGATAGATTATCCATAGATGGCCATAGTTGTAAATCGGATTCACATAAATGTTTCAATGGAAATGTTCAGCCCTATGCATATATTTCATATTGATGATCTACTTCGTCATTCAGAAACCATGCTTAAAGCTGTAGAACTGTTTTTATTGCTATTTAAAAAAGAAAGAAAAGTGATTTAAATGCACCTAAAATGCATAATCATTCCAAAGACGGAGCCACGCGTTAGCAATTGAAAAAACAATTTTCCTCAGCAGTTGTCCAGTAGAGTTCAAATAGCGAAATGTGATATCGTTTTTCTCATTGCTATTTTCATGTAGCCTAATATTTGTAAAATTATAAGTAAAAAATATTAGAATCCTCAAGGAAATGTGCACATTTAAGTACAGGAAAGAACAAAGGAAGCAAGTTATTTGGCTATTCGGTGCATACTATAACTGTAGAAAACGGCATGAGGAACGCCCTGGACCTAGCCTCTGAAAGCCACTTTCATGGAAGAAACACAAATGTCGGTAGTTAGCAAAACTTCTGGGTGAACAAAATAGTGGTATTTCTGTGTTCTGTCATACTAACGTTAAGAAATATAACTTGAAGGAAATACGATGTAGCCTATTTATATTTTGTATAATATATACAAAAGCCCTAGAATGTCATTGTGAGGTTATTATAATGTGTTTTAATTTCGGGAAGATATTGAAGGCCTAGGTGTAAAATGCACGGCCCGCCACTGCAAAAGACCAACAAAAAACTAACATCTTATATTTAAAGCAGAAAACATAAAAAGTAACAGCTTAGTGTATGAAACAGGTGCACATAATTACGCATCACTTGCTCCTGGGCTTGGAGGTAGGCCTGCATTATTCAGGGAAAAATGTGAATCACAACTGTTTTCCTTAGAATTGATATCACGAATTTCTGCCATAATTTATTTCTCATGAAGTGGTATGTTTTTTGCACATATGAACCATAACAATACAAAACAAATTGGCATTACCAAACATAGATTTTTTTTGGCATCTATAGCCCATTGCGCATCACGACAAGCCTGTAAACATAGGCTTCAATTAATAAAGAAAATAAAGTACATACTGGCCATTAAATAGTGACATATAACACACTGAACAAAATTTGACCCTGATACAGGCTCTATCGGAACGCCTTGAACATGTCTGTCATTTTCAATTAGAATCAAATTAATTTCAAATTAATTTAGAAACAGAAGGTAAATTGAGATCGCGATTTTATAACGATTTATCGTGTAGGACTACTTGAAGGTGTTCGAGGGAGTCCTAATACTCAGAAGAGAGAGAGCAGTCTGGATCCTAAACTAGGCTTAAAAAAAGGTCAATAGACAGACATGTTCCTAATTAGCTTGAATTCATTATGTGAAGAATATGAAAGTAACAAATGTGCAATATTTTACACATGCAAACATGCAACCCTATTCACACACACGGAATGAATAAATGAATAGCTGCAGTGACACAATTCATAGAATGGGACTTGGGTCTAGAAATTGCTAAGAAACAATGGAAAATACAAACTGTAACGTATGGCTTCTTAAGATTAACTACAGCCTAATTTATTCAGCAACACTCCCCACTCACTCACTCACACCAACACACACACACACACACACACACACACACACACACACACACACACACACACACACACACACACACACACACACACACACACAACCATCTCAAGCTTGCTCATCATCTTGCTGAATGACTTGGAGATAATCCTTTCACCAGGAAAATATATTAAGTTGGCCCACATCACAGCTCATTTTTCTATAGACCCGCATACAGCCTTGACTACTGGCGCTCAGCAACCCCAGACTACCCTTTCATTTGCACCTTGCACTTGGTGAATAGCGGCAGCAACTGAATTCATGGGACTTCTGATCTAAAAGCCACTAACAAACAATGGGAAATCCAAAATGTATGTATTGCTTCTTAGCGTTAAGAAAGGCCTCATTTCTTAATGTCTTTTGCAGAGAACAACCTAGAATGGTGCTGACAGATTTAATTTAGACAGCAAACCAGGCAAACCACCAAAACAACACACAGTGACCATGAGGCATGGCAGAACAGGTTGTTTTATGCGTGACATTCCTCAATGTAACCATCTTTGATTGAGTGGGTAATCATTGAAATGCAACTCTAGGACAAGTGTCAAATGTGGACCGACTGCCAGCGCTTCCAACCAAATGATGGATTTCTCCTGACGTCAGGCAGTGGGAAAGCATGCCACAACAATTATTTACTCTGGTAATTTCACCCCATTTGCTTCCCTCCTCATAAACATATTTATATCATTTTGCCTGGTGGCGCAAGGTAGTGCAGTGGCTTCTTTCTCCGATACATACAGTATGTACTGCTGCAGCATGGGTCCAAATCGTTCTCACTGCTTGTTTTCAAATGAAACATGAAAATTCCTTTCCACACCAATGCTTTTCCAGGCATACAGGATTTTCAAAAAGTAATTTATTTTTAAAATGTATTCATGTATCATAAAAAAAGACAAAGACTATATAAGCTTTTTTTGACTTACTCTGAGGGGGGAACAGTTTTTTTGAGTAGATAAGCTTACATAATTTACCCTGCATTGTTTTGCATATAGTTTGTCAATTAAATGTCTTGCAAAACATTTTCATTAATTTAGATAAGGATTCTGGGTATGCTCAGAGGCCGTCATTAGTTTTTGTTGCTGAACAAATTTCCCAATTTATAATTTCATTGTCCTTCTGAATAGTCAACCTGCATGGAGAATGCATGTTAAGATAGTGAGCTAAATTTGGAGGGTATAACAAATCTGTTCCCTTTTGGGCATATTGTCTTATTTAAGTACTTTTTGCAAATAATTTTCCACTGTCTAAATCCGTTCTGTTTTAATATAAAAAAATGCTTTTACTATGATTAAATTGTTATACATTTATTTTGAAATGGATAGCTACTGTAGTATGTAAAATGAAAATGAGAAAACATCTTACATGTCACTGGGACGCTGAATGGTATTATAATATTTATATTTATCTATAACATACTTTACACACTACTGTGATACACAATAAGAAAGAGACAACAGACAATACCTATGTCTTTCCATTCAATAGGCAACATACTTCCTGTATTGAGGTTGTGGGTGACTGACCCACCAGAGAGTCACAACATCAGTACTGAAATGGTAAAATTAATTGATGGGAAAACTGTGATCAGTGGTTGCTGTAAAAATAAACAAACCCTCTAATTAAATAGCATATTTCACAAAACTACCATACCAAATAAACTAGGTTAAACTGTTTTCTTGCATTTATCCTGCACTATTTCCCAGATATGCATACAGTGGCCAGTGGCAACATGTCTGAATTAATGTCTGGATCAGAATTGTTGTTCAAATTGTCCTGTGTAGCTTAGTTGTTCTGTTAGTGTAGTGGTGCTTGCAATTTCAGGGTTGTGGGTTTGTTTCCCAATTTAACAGTAGTTTAAGTTTATTGTCACATGCCCAGAAACACATATGTAATTGAATTTGCAGTGGAAATCATGTGCCATATAGAAGAAAGTTGGATAAGGATTTTTTTGGAGAGCCAATGTGTAGATGCTTTACAGACTATGTACAGACCAGTGGAGGCTGGTGGACCATAATTGAGGAGGATGAGCTCATATTACTCTCTGGACTGGAGTAAATGGAATGGAGTTAAATACATTAAACCCAATTTGAGATAGCATTCCATTTACTCCAGTCTAGACATTAATATGAACCCTTCCTCCTCAATAAAGGTTTACCAGCCTCCACTGGTACAGAATATAGGTAACATTTCAGTTGACTATCTACTACCACTCAGCCTAACCTTAATTATCATCCTATCCCTAAACATTTCCCCTTAACCCTTATGCTACCCTTATCCTAAACCTATCCAAATCCATAACCGTAGCAATCATTACAAATATTTTGTATAGTTTGTTATGGTATATATGTATATCTTTAAAGCATCTATAGATGTTAATCTTGAGTAACCCAAATAAAGTGGACTACCAAAATAAACTGAAACGTTACAAATGTATGCACTAACAACTTTCATTCAGTATGGATGAGAGTCTGCTAGTTGATGTGAACATGGCTTAAGATAAGTTTTCATTGCTACAGTAGTCTGCAACTGTAGAAAGGCTCTGAGAGAAGGTGACAGAATGGGTTGTACCATAATACCATATTGTACTCATAACTCATAATGTAATCTAACTCTGGTATTGTGTTTAATGGATTTGGGTCCCAATCATATTTGAACCTGATTCAAACCAAAAGGAGTGGCTTGCCATCAACATATGTAAACACTTCCAAGTTACATTTTGCAATTATAAAAAGTATAATATAATGAGCGTATTGCATAGACAGAGGGGATAATATAATTTAAAATTTCTTGATCTGAATTCCCTGAAATCTTTTGCACAACATACTAAAACAAGATGCATATTGTTTGGACTGGATTATCTGAACTTGAATTAGGGTATATGAACACATAAATAGAATTAGTCTGGAACTCTGTCGACCAATGTAAACTCATGAAATAATAGGTCCTTTATAAAACATCAGAAAAAATTAAATAAATACAAGTATTTTGTAGATACATGTTGAATTACATTTGAACACATCCGACAATGTGAGGGAACTCAATACTGTCGGAACGTCCTGTCGTCTGAGATTCTGATCTCACCCCTGCAAGAAATAATCAGTTTTAACCGGTGATCTGTTGATTGTGAAATTATCATCATCACTGGTGCCTGCTAATTGGTTGCTGTATCTTCTTTTCCTTACTAAACACTGCCACACAACAATAAAATCAGACCAGACATGTTTATTCTGACAAATCAATATTAGGTGGAATAATAATAATTGGCTTGCATGTAGCTTGGCATGCTCTCCACCAGTCATTCACTCTGATGTTGCTTGACTTCATGCCACTCCTGGTAAAAATATTCAAGCAGCTCGGCTTTCATTGATGGCTTGTGACCATCCATCTCCCTCTTGATCACATTCCAGAGGTTTTCAATGGGGTTGATTTAAGAAACATTTTTAGTGGTCTCTTAATTGTTTCCAGAGCTCTTTTTATTGTGGTGTAGAGGTTATGAAATTCTTGTCTGAAATCCCTGGATTCTGTCCCATATGTCTGAATGGCCTTCAATGTTTTATCATGGAATGTATTAAAACTCTGTCTCATTAGATATACTTAAAAAAGAAGTATGCTGGATTTACATTTTAGTAACTTAAGAGAATACAGGGATATCCCCCAGGAATGATGTCACTCAAGGACACAACACTAATTGGCATATATTTACCAATCAAACCAGCAACCTAACGACTACAAGTCTGACTTCTCAACCACTGAGCCATCTGAAGCCATATGTAGATTTAATGTGTGCGTTCTACTCAAAGCCTATAAAGGTTTTTGATGACAAAATAAAAACATAATTAAACTCCTTCAATGAAAGGTATCAGGTATAAAGTGGATGAATCACCGGATAAATATTATTTGAATTATTATGAATTACAGTATTTTTCATGAGCTTTTCATGAGATATATCAGATTAGAAATAACGAAATCCAATTAAAAATAATTTAATGTATCTTTAATTCATTTAAATTACTAATTTCTTTACTAATTTTGTTTGATCAGCGAATACCCACTCATGTTCAAATAGGCAACTTCCTTATTTTTATTTACCTTTCAACACAATCTGTAATTTGAAACAGTAGACATCATGTCTGTAATCCATCAATATTAGCATAAATTTACCTCACTTTTTTATAACACCCACACCCCTGAATACACACATCCCTTACAGAAACACTCACAGAGTCCATCAAAATCCTAACCTATTTACTGAGGTGAGGTTTATCTGCATCAAATCACATTAGCTATAGAAGAAAGCTCTCTGATGACAAACTTGACAAATAGTGGGCAGAGCCCACTTTGTCTGCAATTTTTGTTGTTTGAGTCCAGCTAAACACCACGTATGTAAGTTGTCCAGACCAAGCAGAATAGTAAATCTGGATTCACTGTGCCATGAAAATGGACACAGATGGGAATGTTCCATTCCCAAGATTAGTAGAGTAAAGCACGAGTGAACACAATATGTTTACACCGTTTCCATGCACATTATTCTAGGACATTGTTTTGCCCCCAGAGAAAATACTCGCTTGTGAAGCCATCTGCTTTCCCAGACTCTGACTACTACACAGGCTGTGAGCTTGTTTGGGAAAACATTAATGCTTTCATTGAAATTGGATGTTCAATAGAAGGGTTTTCACTTGTTTTGATAGCAATCAATAGGACAGAGTGTGTAGAGATTTACACAGATAACAGATGGCTTTGGGCTGTAATCTGTGGCGCAAGTCCATATTGCTTTAAAAGTCATCGGCTAAGAATGTACGGTGATTGACAGCTAGGACTCTCAGTCGGGAGGAGAAAAGAAACATTCTCCTTTATCTCAAAACACCAGCCTTCACTGACAGACATGTATTCAACACATTTACATTGCTGAAGTATAGAAACAACCTGTACTGTTATGCCCTAAGGCTTGGCCAATGGCCGTGCTGCTGTTCTCCCTCTGTACAGACTAAAGCCTTTCCCCGTGGGTATTAGCAGTTCATTGAAAACCTCCATCTCCATTTTCATTCCATCCACTCCTGTTTTTTGCACAACTCAACCACTGAGAGATGGGGAGACTTGCATTTCAATTATAGATTGGTATCGCATTGAGCTCATTCTTTTCTTGAATCCCTTTTCCCTTGACGAAGTTCGAAACCTACCTTATCTTTTTCCATATCACCTTCTTAAAAATTTTACTTTATTATTTAATTCTTTAAAATTCATAACATATTATTACTGTCGCTCCTATTTGTTATGTCTTTATTTGAACAACTACCCCATTCATGTCATCCCAAATATAAAAAGAATCAATATGGATTGTTTTTCAGCCAACAGTCTTTTACTGTTTGCTTGATGTGCCATAGGGAACTTGCACCATTATCTGTACATCTGTCAGGTGGGATCAACGATAATTCATCTGCTTATTCTATTCTTCATATTAAGATTTAACATAGTCTTTTCAACATAATAGCACCTTTCATGCTTAAAGCATGTCTAGATGTCCTGTAATTTGCCTCCAATTCTTCTATGTGTATTCAGTGAAGCGCTATCAAGAGCACTTAGAATCACTTGTTCAACACTTGATTAGATAATAGATGTCTTCCGTAGCCAATGGTGTGTTATGTCACATATATTGTTTGTCACACTTATGGAGGTGACATTGCTAGGGGAAAAACAACGATCTAGTCTCAAAAACTGGATTTCCTCAAATGCATCCTGAAGTTCCTGCAGGTTAAGACAGATAAGACAAAGATTAATATACCCTAGTGATGGCAAGAGGAAAGTGTGGAATGAAATGAAACTGCAGATGATCCACAGCACACCAGCTTATCTGTGCTATATGGTGAAGGGGATGTAATGAGAAAGTATGACTGCACTGGAACTGACTCACTTGTACGAACTGACTCACTTGTACTCACTTAATTTAACACTCTCAGAGTTGATTTAACACTGGCGCTTTTGCTGTGTACTTTGTTAAATAGCAAGACAGTGATCACAAGTCAACAATTAAGGGAAAACTCAAATCACAAATCGGGTCTCAATGACCAAAATATATTAACGATCAAAATCTTGACAGTGTACATTGTGTAATTTGTTTAGAACAAAATTACGTAACAATGGTCAATGGAAACCAAAATCACAAACCGATAGAGGACCAGATTAAAACTCACATAGAAAATCAAAGTTTACAGTTTGTGTATGGACTCCACGTGCCTGAAACTTCCTACACATTCTGGCCACAGGAGGCCAGGCATTGTCCTGCACCAGGAGGAACACAGGGCCCACTACACCAGCGTAAGGTCTGACAATGAGTCAGCGGATTTTATTCTGGTAACTAACTCAGTCAGGGTACCGTTGGCTAGCACGTAGCGATCTGTGCAACCCTCCGAGGATCTGCCTCCCCAGACTATTACTGACTGCCAAACCAGTCATACTGGATGATGTTGCAGGCAGCATAGCATTTACTATGGTTTCTCCAGACTCTTTCAGATCTGTCACATGTGATCAGGGTGAATGTGGTCTCATCTGTGAAGAGAAAGGGGCACCAATGGCAGTCCTAACAATTTGGGTGTTCTCTGGAGAATGCCAGTAAAGCTGCATGGTGCTGGTCTGTGAGCACAGGTCCCACTAGAAGATGACGGGCCCTCATGCCACCCTCATGGAGCCTGCGTCGGATAGTTTGGTCAAAAACATGCACACCAGTAGCCTGCTGGAGGTCATTTTGTAGAACTCTGGAAGTGCTCCTCCTGTTCCTCCTCGCACAAAGGAAAAGATACCGGTCCTGCTGCTGGTTTGATGACCTTCTACAGCCCTGCTCTTGAGACTGTACTGGGAGACACAGCAAACCTTGCGACGGCACATATGGATGTGCCATCTTTGAGAAGCTGGCCCACCTGTGCAAACTGAATAGGCTGCAGGTACCACCTCATGCTACCAGTACTGACAAGGGCACTGGCAAAATGCTAAACTGAAGAGGAATCGGTCTGGAAGGATTAGGAGAGAGCAATTCTCTGTGGCCACCACCTTCAAAACCATTCCCTTTTTGGGGGTTGTCTTGCTGTTGACTCTCCAGTGTACCTGTTGTCACTGTAATTTGGACCAAAACAGGTAAAATTGATTCACAATAACTTACAGATATCTCTCGTCTAATCTTGTCAGTAAATAGTGATACGCACCACAAAGTTTTTGGCCATCAGGAAAAATCGGTGTGCACAACAGCTGTTTATAATTTTACTTGCTTAACAATAAAATCTAAAACTCTTTAATGATACAGATATACGCTATGTATATCTGTATCATTAAAGAGTTTTAGATTTTATTGTATTGAAAGAGACTTCACGTTTTGTAAATACACGAACACGGATGTACTCCGTGTTCCTTGAATTAATTCTGTTATTTTTTGCAGATCTCTCTAGAGGCCGCATAGCCTACTGGAGAATTCACTGGGCTCTTAAACAAGAGTATGCATCCTAACTGGACAGATTGATATCTCTGAAGTGTAATTGACTTGGTGATATACTGTGATGATTGTGTGTTCCCTTAATTTTTTGACCATGTATTTTCAGGCATTTTATGATTAATTGGATGTTAGAAGGGAGAGGTTTCTTGAATGATCAAGTGGGTCAGTTTCAAACTCAGACCGCAGCTCTAATGTGTATATAAGGCAGCAGCTTAGACTGTTTGGCCCCAACCTCAAAGTTTAACTTAAATCCAGATTCTATTTATATAGCTAAATGATCAAATTAAATTCTTACAGTCACAATAATTATGTAAGGTACTTTACTGTATGTACAGTACTATTCTTTTTATATTTAATTGATAGCCCTAATTTAATTTTAGGGTTGACAATCATGTCTGTAACTTTCTTCAGGGAAAAAAATATATTATTTGTTAAACGTTCGAGGCGTCAGTAAAGATGTTGTACCCCAATTTGCTGTTCATTTGCTGTATCTTCTCGAGTTATACAAAGTTGTTTTGAATGTTTAGGCATCTTTAGGTAAAACAGACTGCCTAATCCTTGATTTTTTAAGTGTTGTTTTGATTTAGAAGGCAAAATTCTCCCCCAAAAATTCCTAGTCTGGGTTCTACAGTAATTCAGACTCAGCCTGCTGCTCTTCTAATAAATTACTTTATGGCAGACGGTGAGAATTGCCAGACAGATTGAATTACCAGATTACAATGTTAATGGACATTTTAGGACATTTTATGTGCCAATCTACATCATTATTTAGATCTTCTGTGTTATACAGATTTGTTTAGAAGTAGTCAACATTGTTTGTTTTAAATAAATTGTACATTTAAAAAAATATAATACACAGCCCCAATTGGGGTTTACACCGGCTACCTTCAGATGCCGAGTATGCAACGGTACAGATGAACTACTGTGCAGTACAGCATACGGTATAATGCGGACTCAATTCTAAGTATAAGATTATACAAGTAGACATATTCATTTAATTTCTAGTTCTCCATGTCAGAAATTGTGTAGGATTAATTGCTTGGCTTTTTTAAAACTGAGTCTTGGTTTTACATTACAAATACAGTAATTCCTCAAATAAAAACCAGGGCTTTTATTTACCTCTTCTGCAGAAGGTAACAGGCTTTTATTTAAAGCAGGCGTTTGTTAGAGGCAGGCCTTTATTTCTAATTCCCTCTGTTTGATAAGTATAATTGGCTATATTTTAGTGTCAATCCTTGTTGCAGTTTGTCCTTTTGAAGTTGGGCCTACTGCATTACACAACAAGTTTTCCTTCCAACCCCAGTTGCGACTAACCTTAGTTAGTGTTTCATCCTGGTAATGAGTAGCGTCACCTGTGCTAAATTTGGTTTGGAACAAAATCCTACAGAATGGCGGCTCGCAGGACCAGGAATGAGTATCGCTGCTTTAGGTGAGTACCAAAAACCCAGAAAAAAACAAAGTGATGGAAAATAGACCACACAAAACTTTCCGGCCTTTATTTGTTTGTGTTGACCATGCCGCCGGTTCAATTGACTACAGGTTTTAATTTGAGGAATTACCATAGTATCAAAGTAATCAATTTAATTATGCAAATGCCGGTTCTTAATAATAAGACATATCTTTCAGAAATGTTTGGGCAAAAAATGCTATGCAGAGCCAGAGAAAACAGCGTTGACACGTGAACAAATGCACAAACAGACCGGTACCAAATAATGAAGTTAGAATTTTTATCTGAGCTTACAATAACATTTGTATAACTTATTATATCCCTTCTTTTTTTTGACCTGTATCAAGGTTGACAATAGTTTTAAATGTTTAGCTGTTATTCATACAGTTAAAAATCATTGTCTCTGTTTTTCTATTACCGGTAATAGGTATGTGTTTGGGGAAATGACATTGTTTGTTTTATTCCATAAACTACTGATATTTCTCCCAAATTCTAAATAAAAATATTGTCAATCAGAGCACTTATTTGCAGAAAATAACAATTGGTGAAAATAACAAAAAAGATGCAATGTTGTCCAGCCTTTTGCATTGATGTTGGGTGACTTTTTGACACGCCTGACGCAAAAATTAAAGCAGCTCGGCTTTGTTTGATGCCTTGTGATTATTAAATGCGGTTGATTTTAAAAAATTGCAGTTGTCTCTTAATTGTTTCCAGAGCTGTATATATTAATTGAGAGAAGGACAGTGACAGACATAATCTACACTGTATTAATGTATGAATTAACTACATTTGCATTTTATGCAAACATTCTAATCCAGAGCGACTTATCGTAAGCACAGGGACTCCCCCTGGAGCAACTCAGGGTTAAGTGCTTTGGCTGATGCCACAACAATATTGTCGGTATTGTCAGGAATCGAACCGTTAACCTTCAGACTACAACTCTGACTCCTTAACAACTGAGTCATCTGACACCCCCTACTATAAATATCCCATACTCTGCTTTGATTTTCCAACCTTTCAGCATTTTCTTTCTACCGTTGTCCCACAGTGAGCTGAGTCAGTGCTTTTCCTTCAAGTTGCAACTTATTTCAGGCAGTCAATTTTTGGGGGGAGGTCCTTGACCATCTCAGCATCCCAGTGTCATTGGAGAAGTGTGATGGCATCGATGGTCCTATTTCAGCACTGACTGATTGTATTAGCTCCTCCCTATTGTCCCAAGGGCTCAATGATGATACTGCAGCCCTGAAAAAAAGACTGCAAGAGAATCGATCTGAAACATGAACACACAGCAGGGAGTTGTATAGCACAGTACTTATAAGGAACTGGACACTTTATTCAGAGGGTTAAGATTTTAAAATGAGATCACCGGTATATGCATGGATGTGAATTTTTTAAAGTTTGTTTTAGGTTCCGTTCTATATTGTTATAAGTTCTAACTTCTAACTGGCATTACATGACCGCTTTCATCAACATGACATCCTCCACTGACTGTCATGATACCCCTCCAACCTAATACATGAGGAAATGTTTTTCTTTTTTGTTGGTTGTGGCAGAGTTTTCCATTGGTAGTACTTGTGGTATAAAAGCCTTGTCAAAGTGTATGTTGGCAGGAATAAGCCGGCCCTATGCCGACAGAAATATTAAATATAATAAGGCTACATTGTAGCAAGCTTGTCATATAATTGTTGTTTCTCCAATTAAATGAATCATACATTTCCTTGGATACTTCATTTATTGTAGTTCTCCAAGTCAATCAACATTTGCCCCAATAACTCCAGATTTATTCCTTGCGTTAACACTTCAATGCATTTTTGATTGAATAGTGACCCTAAGCATTCATGAATCATCCAGCTTGGTTCAGGGATGTGCCAAGATTCATGAAGACCCCCCATCACATACACACAAAAGCACACTGATGGATGCTTTGACGAACAGTCCTACAAGCTTAACCTCAGAAAGGGAGTCAACCTAGATTACTCTATTCACCTGAACTCCAAGTGTCTCTTAAAAAAAGGAAGGGTTGCATATTTTCTGATGGGATCATATCATCTATGTCCTAAAAACTTTTTTCTCCATAAAGTGAATGCATTTTCACCATGTAGGGTGCCGCAAAGGATGACGTTTTGTCACAAAAGATGAAAGAAGAAATACTTCTTATACGACAAGCCATTCATCTAACAGAGTCACATTTCTTGCCTCAGATGTACTGACTGCTTAACTCTAAAGCCCTTAAATTAGCTTTGCTTTAGTTGTCTAAGCATTGAATATAGCTAGTTATTCTTGTTCCATTTTCAAATCAGTGGCTGTGCTTTTTTATAAAGGCAAAGGAAATGGTCAAAATGGTTGGCTTTAATTTCCCTGAGCCTCTATATCCCTCATCACCAAATCTGGACCTCGAAGCCTGTTCCACTATGTTTTTTCATAGCAACACTTAAACCTGTGACTTAATGATTTAGTAGAACAGAAAACCAGCAGGCACCGGAACGCATAGGGTATGATTTGATTACCCCTGCTCTACATAGTCCATTGTGTTGTTTACTAATTTCTATCAATGAAATTTTTTTTTGAACTTTAGAAAAAAGCAGTGCGATATAGAGAGGAGAGAGGAAGAGAGAAAATTAATGAATAATGGTGAGGCAGAAAAATTAGAGGAGAGAGAAAAGGGGGAAAATGAAAGAAGGGGAAAAGGAGGGAGAGAAAAAAACGAGAGAGAGAGTTCGACCACGAGGGAGATTTACAGTGTGTGTGCTTCCGAGATACAGAACACCATCACTGCTGTAATTCCCGGGCACCTTTCTCTCCACACAGAGAAACTGCATTGTGAAAGCAGTAATCTAGCATCTACATATGTAATAGGCTACTGTGGCGGAGGCAGTCTTTGTAAATTGAAGTCACTCAGGATTCCATCATGTGTGGAGTCCCCGGAGCGGTGCTGCTGTTGCTATTAGTGAGATAAACCAAAGAGGAGCCTTTGCATTATGATGCCTTTGAGGTACATCACTGATTCACAGCCTGCATGTGTTTGCTAATAGACGCAGGCCGTGGCCCACATAAAAACCCAAGGCTAGCTGACATTTGAACGCCAGTCACCGCAGTGATTGGGGATGTAGATAATTGTGTTGTTTTGGTTTAGTTTTGTAGTGGGAACCGGGGTAATGGCATCTCTATGAAATACATATTTCATATATTTCATAGATAGATTCAGAGCTACAGGGAAGCATTGCAGACATAATTGGTATTGTTAAAATGCTGCAGGTCATTCTGACACATCAGTCGTATTCAATCAAAACCATTTCATCCCTGCACTGGGGGAAAATTACTAAATGGTTATTTCACCTAATAACAGTGCCCTAGTTGATGACAATTAAGCTAATTAACTAAATAGGGTGCTTAGTGGTAACGACGCTGTATTCCTGCAGTCCTTTTGTGTAATGTACTCCTAGCACGACCACCGCTTCAGCGGTTGATGAGATATTCAGAGGCTGTCATAATAGAATGCAGCATGACTGCCATGGATGGAGAATGCAGCAACATAATGAGTCCATCTTTCTCGTATCTCACACTGCCCATATTCTCGCCGGTTAAATTAATCGCTGTGTGTTATAGAATGAGCATTATTAAGAATCTGTAAGCCCCCTATTTGTGTTATATTTGACTGTGGAACATAAAGTGCCCTTCAAATATAGTCTGACAGTAAATTGGAACCTAAAGCTCCAGCATGAACAAAACAAGCGCTTCCTTCCTTCAGAACTCAACTGGCAAATCAATAGCCAACCGTGTTAATGAGTGACTAATGTAGCGCCCAGCCCTCGAACCCCAGGATGAGTCGGGGTAGTCTGCTAACTGACTAAACTTAGGTCGCACTGAGCTGATTTTGAACCCAGCGAGGGCCATGATTAATGAGTTTTAATGGACTCCTGGAGATTGGCATTTTTGCGTCAATTAGAGGCAGTTTTTTTATTAATTAGCTAACTCTTAAATAATATTATGGATGAATAAACAACAATGATTTAGATTTTTTTAAATGTATTTTCTTCAATGTGCATTGAAAGGTTTTTGTATCCATGGCTTAATAATCAGACAACAGTAACAATGCAAAAGTTTTTTTCCCCCATTATTTCTATTATATCTGCATTTGGCAACTGCTCCTGTTTACCTGGGGAATTGCTCCTGTTTACCTGGGGAACCCAGAAAGAGCAGGGCAAGTTTGCTTAGCAATGTTGGGAGTAGATGGGTAGAAGGCTGGACAGGGCTGCCTTGTCTGGTCAACCTTTAGTGACTCCTTGCAGTAGCTAAATCATGATGTAGCCAAGTAATGTATTACAATGTACAAAAAGCCACTCTACAATGGCAACTCAAATTGATTTTAAAGGATAATTTCACTTTTTAGAACTTAATGGTATTATGGTTCCTTGGTCTGTGGGCCAAAACAAACTGAAAAGCTATGCTTCAGTTTCCTAAAAACAGCCAGATCTCCTTTAAAAAAAGAGTGACATGGCAAGCTACATAGTCTGACATATTTATTCCTTATCCCAGACAGCACTTTGGCAATTTGCACTGCCTCATGCAGAAGCTCCAGGCAAAGTATGAGAAGCTGTGGTTATGTTTGAACTAGTAATGATCAGTTCTGTCATAAGCATACAAATTCACCTCAACACAACTTAGAATTAATTGGAATTTCAACATAGCATCAGGTTCATATGTATTGGTATGTTCAAGACATACCACAAGGTCCAGGATTCATAGTGAACATAGATTCCCAGGGCTACACTTTAATGTGAAAATGGTGAGCCTAAACACTTGGAGAATTCAAACTGAGGGTTATCAAAGCCAACTTTTTAAAATTAGTATTCTTTTTCAAACACAAACATTCAGTATGCCGCCGTGGCATTCTTGTGCCTCGCTTTAATAATTGCAGTATTGCCAAAGGATGGGTGCCCATCCATAACGTTTTCTTAGTGATGATGTACCCTGGCCTGATGAACAAAAATCAGCTATGAAAGGCCAGGCAGGAAAGAATACATTGTAGTTACTGTACAGTAGTATTGTGTCATGGATAAAAGCGAAAATTATAGACAAGATTATATAAAAGATGCAGTGAGAAACATGAAACAAACACATATCATATATTCTCATGTATAAGTCGATCTTGTGTATAAGTCGAGGGTAGTTTTTTGACCAACAATTATGAAATAGGCTATGACTCGTGGATAAGTCGACGGCAAAACTTGGGGCTATGAAATTGTCATTTTTATAGGGCAGTCCTCGACCAAGGCTCGACTGATCTCTCTTACAATCGACCAACCGTAATTTTGAAGCGTTTTCTTTTCTCAAATGTCACACTGTGTTTTTATTTAAATGATTTTGTTTGATGCTTTACAGCACTGTTGGGGGAAATAATATTATAAGTAAACAATTAGAAACAAATACATAGATAAATAGGATGATTGACAAGACAAACATAAATCAGATCTGACTCAATGTATAGAAGAGTAGCTGCTGTCCTTTCTAGATAAAGCCGCTATAAAATTATTCCTTAATATTATTCTTCATGTGTCACCTATTGTTTCTGAATGGCAATGTTATTCCAACTACCTGGTTATATAACTATGATAAGTAATATCCATGTACTATATATTAAAATCAGAGTCCGAGGCAACGAAATGTCCAGGCTGTAGCCTTTTTTAGAACCTGACAGTGACATTCACTATGGGATAAAGCACAGCATGCACCTGAATAATATGTGGCAGACAAGTGGGAACTTTGTCTTACAGAGAAAGAATGCTTCTCTAGATACTGTAATATAATGTAATTCGATGTGTTATCGTAATCCTAGACTAATCCAATTGTAAATTTAAACGAATGGAATAAACCTACAATTTGGCTTTGTCTCTAGTTATAACAACAATGGCTTTTAAGTGATTAGATCATTCAAATGTGGCATAGCCAAAGCCGACATAGAATACCTAAACCTTTCCTTTCGTGCAGATATTAGCAGGAAGGTATTTAAAGCAGCCCGTTTTAGCATGCACCTATAAGCGAAACTTACTGTTTTAAAGTACATATTTAGCATCTAAATACCGTATGAAAACCGTTGTTGGCAAAGTTTGCATCACCCATAGCCTACTTCGATGAAATGTTACTAAACATTTATTAGGCATTTTTTTTACATTTTTAATAACATCAACAATATAAATTTCAGGACTGGTTACATTTAACAACTGCTACAATTGCGCTGACATGAGCAGTAGAGGGTAAAAAACTATGCGGATAAGTGACAGGGATAGCACAACAGGTAACTCAACATTGCTCCGCATTCAATGTACAACATTCTATCAAAACTAGCACTGACCCGTGGTCGACTCTGCTTTTAAAATGAAGTTTATGGCAAACATTTCTTGACTTATTCAGAAGTATATATGGTAATGCCGGTTTGCTCAGTTCACTCACCAACATATGAAGATGTTGCTAGACAAACACCAATGAAAAATAAACCAGGCAGGGAACGATAGTAGCTACATTGCACTAATATTGTGTCATGGATAAAAAGCTGTCTGACTTCATTATGGATGCATTTCTACAACTAAAAATAATTTGCTAGGAGGATAGTGGAACGATCAGCATCTTGTCAATTCCATTGATTTGCATTTAATATATTGTTAGACTGTCCAAATACAACCTGTCAATGAACTCATGTATTGTAAATATATATATATATATATATATATATTGTATAGTTATTCACTGGCATAGCTGGAGAATTACCACAAATCCAGGTATAAGAGTGTTTCAACATGAACTGAAGCCATTGTGTGTAGTTTGCGAACAGTGGCAGCCAATAAAGAAAAACAAATTATTGTGGAAGGGACTTCTACAAACCAGGAAAAAGTGACTAAAGTACCAAAAGTAGTCCAAAAACTATTTGAAATATTCAGTCGCTGTACCACAAAACACGATTCCACTTTGCTACTGTCCATCTCAGATGAGACCGAGCCCAGAGAAGTCAGCGGACATCGGGACAGTGTTGATGTATGGCTTCTGCTTTGCATAGTAAAGCCTTAACTTGCATGTGTTGACTGACACTTATAGATCTTGGCTAGGGTGCAAGTATGGCCAGAAATGCCCCTGGATGAATGGGGGAAACTTAACCAACTGGTGTCTTCAGTGCCCAAATACTTAATAAGTTCTATTAAAAGGAAAGGTGATGTTACAGAGTGGTTAACAGTCTGTGCTGTATCAGATTTGAAATGAGTGTACAGTATGTTTTCGATAATAAATTAAATTTACAAAGTAAACCATCACATCATGTGTTAATAATTTGTTTTCAGTAGATAAGTATAATAGGATAATTTTTTTTATTTACGTGTCATGCCACAAAGTGGCCCATCCCACACGGGATTACAAGACACCAATACAACAATGAATAAATCAACAGTAAATTCAACAAACGTCCGGTCCAGAGTCCACATACAATTATATATATGTATAATTACACACACACACACACACACACACACACACACACACACACACACACACACACCAAACTAACTATAGTAGCTGGCTTTGCTAATGGTTGCAAGCTATTTTTACCAATGGATTCTTTAATTTTACATACTGACATAAGGTTGATTTCCCAAAATATTGTACCATTTAGTGGACTTTAGCTGATTTACACCAACACAATTTGTATCCAAATAATCTCAGTTTTCCCCTTTGCACTCTACGGTCACTTTCGTTGTAAAAAATATGGATGTTTACCTTGCTAGCCATTTCCAATCAACTACAGCAACATTTGACACACAAAATGTGAAGTGACATGGTGAAACTCTAAAAAGTAGTTGTATTAATACTATTTGGCAACATTGTAGTTTCAATTTGCAAACTTGCTGTTCTGTGGTGATCTGGTTCCCTGGCTAACAAGTTATTGTCCCTACAACGAAATAGTCTCTGTCTGTTCATGACTTCATATATGTTATTTGTTCACATGTGTGTCACAGACTATCTGGCCATAAAGTACATTTTTTGCCCAAAATTCAATGTCTTAGCTTAGACCGCCACACCAAAACTCCTTTTGCACTTTAAAAAACAATATTGTTATTGGAGTAAATTGATTTAAAGTATAGGAGGAAGTAGAAACTAGGGAGACAGGTAGGGAGAGAGAGAGAGGAAGGGCACATCCCTGAGCCAGGCTCAAACCCTCATTGCCAGGGGACATTATTAACACTTTCACAAAATGTGTAGTTTCAATATAACAACTGTAGTACTTCACTGATGGGGATTTTATGTTGTTCTGAGATTAATGATTACTATAACCCATCTTATTTCTGCAGCGTTCTGTCTGAAATCATTCTGAAAGGGAGATTTGTGTCAGCTTAAGGCCTTTGACATTACATCAAGTTCAAGTTCATTTTATTTATATAGCACATTTACAACAGCCACTAGGCTGACCAAAGTGCTTTACAGAAAAGTAATACATCTAAAAAGGAAAGTAATAAAAAATACCAATATCACAACACACAGTAACACAAATGAAAGGCAGCCTAAGGACAGGAGTAGCAGGACATAATCAGAATGAAATAACTGTAGAAAACTGAAGTATGAAAGCAGCATCAAACGTAGGCTAAAAATAAAAAATAAAAATCAGCTAGAAAGGGAGGTTAGTATGCTGATGAGAACTGGTGGGTTTTTAATAAAGACTTGAAGACAGACAAGGAAGGGGCCGTTCTAATCTCTAGGGGCATGGAGTTCCAGAGTAGTGGCCCCGTTACCGCAAATGCACGCTCCCCTCTGCGCTTAAGTCGAGCGCGAGAGACTACCAATAAAGCCTGATCAAGAGATCTTAGGCTTCGGGACGGAGTGTAAGGATGGACAAGTTCAGAGAGATAGACCGGGGCTAGGTTATGTAGAGATTTAAAAACAAGGAGTAAAATTTTAAAATCTATTCTCTGTTGAATTGGTAGCCAGTGTAAAGATTTGAGAATCGGAGAGATATGGTCATATTTCCGACATTTGTGGATGAGTCTGGCCGCATTGTTTTGGACTAATTGAAGATGGGCGATTTGGTGACTTGATATACCGCAATATAAAGAATTGCAGTAGTCTAGCCGACATGTAATAAATGCATGAACAGCTATTTCTAGAGTTTTCGGAGTAAGAATGCCTCTAATTTTAGATAGTATTCGAAGTTGGTAGAAACTAGCGCTGATTACAGATGAAATGTGTTTATCAAATTTTAGAGACTGGTCGACAAGTACACCCAAATTCCGCACCTCTGTGGATTTAAAAGCTGATAAGCTCTGTAGCTCAGGATTTAGGTGATGAAAATTTTCATTTGGGCCAAAAACAATAACCTCAGTCTTCTCTTTGTTTAGAGAGAGGAAATTTTTGTTGGGCAACCATGCTTTGACCTCTTCTAAGCATAGCAGATAAGAGTTTAGCGCTGCAGGGTTGGTTCTCTTAAAAGGGATGTAAATTTGGGTGTCGTCCGCATAAAAAACAAAAAAAACAACAACAAAAAACAACCTTGTTTCCTTAGGATGGAGCCCAGAGGTAGCATGTAGAGAGAAAATAAAGAAGGGGCCAAGATGGAGCCCTGCGGAAGCCCATAGGTGAGGGGTGCCATGGAGCTGGAGAAGTTGCCCATCTGAAAACTTTCTGTCAGACAGGTAGGACTGAAACCATGTCAGAACCGATGCCCTTAGTCTAGCTACGAGAGTAGGGTGGTCAATGGTATCGAAAGCTGCCGAGAGATTTAGGAGAACAAGAACAACGGTGTCTCCGGAATCATTAGAGAGACAAGTACAATTTAGCACTCTCAGGAGGGCGGACTCAGTACTGTGGGCAGACCTAAAACCAGATTGAAAGACCTAAAAAATACAATCGTTTGACAGAAATTGTTGGAGTTGTTCTAAGACAGTTTTCTCTAATAGTTTAGAAATGAAAGGTAAAACAGAAATGGGTTGGAATTTTTTTTAAACAGAGGGATCTCGTAAGGGCTTCTTAAGCAGAGGTGTAACCATGGCCACTTTAAGATTGGCAGGAACAGAGCCTGTTTTGAGACTGTTGTTGATAAAAGATACCATACCTGGCCCAGCTAATTCAATGATGAGTTTTAAATATCTCAGGTGGATAATATCAATCGGACAGAATGAGGGTTTGAGCTTGACAATCATGTCCTTCAGTGATTCGAGGTTGATAGGATCAAAAACCTTCCGAAACCCAGCAACAAGTGTCGAGATAGGAGAGATAGATGAATTAGGACAGACACAAAGTCGTTATTTAGTGATTTTGTTAATAAAAAAATTTGACTTAGGAAGTCTTCACATAGAGCCTCTGAGGCAACAGACAATGTGTTAACAGGAGGGTTTATAACAGATTGAATGGCTGAAAACAGGACCTTGGGGTTGGAGTGGTTAGATTCAATTAAATTTGAGAAATAAGCTGCTTTCGCAGACTTTGCAGTATTCTGGTATACAGTGACAGAGTCTTTGAACATGTGGAATGAGACCTGTAGCCTGTCCCATTTCCATTTAAATTCAGCCTTTCTACAGATTTGTCTTTGGTGACAAGTGTCAGAGTTATGCCACCTTTCGGATTTCAGTTTGCACTTGTGAGGCTTTAGGGGAGCAGTTACATTTATAACCCTGAGCCAAGCCGAGCTTAAAAGTGTCACGTCCAGCCCTTTAGGGGCTGTCTAGTACTTGATTTTCCCCTTGTGTGTTAGTATACATGTACTGTGGTTTAGTTGGTTTTGTTATTTTCCTCATGTGTCCTCATTATTGGTACCTGCCTTGTGTGTGTTGTTATGTATACAGGTTCTCTCCCAGTGTGTTATGTAATGGCTCCCCCTGGTGTCCCTTCTGTGTCTTGCAAGTATGTCATCAGTGTGGGCCCTTGTCACATGTTTTAGTTAACCAATAGATCACGGTGTAGTTATTCCCTTGTCCAGGTGTTGTGCATTAGTCCTCGTTAGCTTTGGTATTTAGTTTGTGTGTTTCTGTCAGTCTCTTGTCGGTTAATGTATCCTGTTACGTGTCCTGTTCTGTGGTTTCCAGTGATTTCAGTTTTATATTCGCTTAGCCACTCGTGGCAGTGTTTTGTTCTTTATTAAATAAAAGTATTGTGGAAGATTGAACCTTCGCGCCTGTCTCTCACTCCTATCTCCTGTGGGAACGTGACAGAAAGGCTGAGAAGTTGATCCACATCCAGATCAGGCAGTGGTTTGTATAGGTGCAACTGTGAGCAAAGTTCCGTAAAGCAAAGATTAAAATTAGAGCTAAACTGTGAGGAGTAGAACCGTGACAATGTAATAGGTGCAGTAGTGAGCTGGGAAAGCTGTGGAAGGGACAGAGAGAATAAAATCGGTTTATTATACAATGTCAGTGACATCAAGTCTATAGGATAATACGAGATCCAATGTGTGGCCCTGGATATGAGTGGAGTTTTTCATCCACCTTGATAGATTAAAAGCAGCTATTAGATTAATAAACTCCTGCGCCAAGGGATTTGAGAGGCAGCACATGTGAATATTAAAATCGCCCACCAATAGAAAGCGGTCATAGTTTGTGGCAATATTGCCGATGCTGAATAAAGTCCTTATTAGAGTGAGGAGGGCGATAGATCACCGCTAGACAAACGGGACTGTTCCAGTCAAGGTGGAGGAGTTGAGCTTCAAAGCTGGAAAAAGGCGGTATATGAACAAGCCAGCAGCGTGACGAGAGAGAGTTACTTAAAATGGTTATGATCCCGCCCCCACGTCCACTGATACGAACAGAATAAAAAATGTTGTGGTCGGTGGAACCTTCTGAGAAGGGAGTTAAGTTGCCAACCTTTATCCAGGATTATGTGATGAACATAAAATCCAGGTTGAGTGAAGAGTAGAAATCATTTAATACAATGGTTTTATTCACCACAGAGCGGGCATTTATTAGCGCCATCTTCGGAGGAGGAATAGTAGCATGAGATGAGCATGCTTTTCTTAATGAGCGGAGATTTCCGAGATTAGCTCCTTGCGGCCGGGAGCAGAGATTACTTTGGAGAGCAGCCCGAGTAACATGACTCCAAAACCGGGAAAAATAGGACAGAGCCATCGATAGACCACACCCCGTGGGTGCCAGGCAGCAGGGACGCCTCGAAGCGAGATACCTGTTACGTAGGTAGGCCTTCAGTTTCACAATGTATCCTCCGCGGGTTCCTCGTCTCTTCTTTCATTTTCTCCGCGGGGAGATGAGCGGCCAGCGGTGGATGTCACGCAGGGAGATCGGTCAGAGAGCCTCGTGCGATTTGAAGCAGGGACAGCCCATGTCGAAGAATTGGGAGTTAGTGAGTGAGTCCACAGCAGAGAGGCGGATGTCAAGGAGAGTTTGTCGGGCGTAGACCAGATGCGTAGAGAGAGGAGACAGACACGGTTAGTGAACAGAGGACAAGCTAGGGGAGCAACAGATGGCAGGCTGAACACACAGGCGCCATCTTGTCACCTCTTCACTCTGTTCACGTTCAGGTCTCTGTTTACTCTCTGGGTAACTGCTGGTTGTGTTTTCTATCATTAAGGGTATCCTGTGTGCCATGAACAACAACCAGAGGTTACATTTTTCTGAGAAAATAGAGAGCATGTCATTTATTGTTGTTAATAAGTTAACATTAGTTTCAGGCTTTATTTGGGGGTAAACTACTTTATGTAGTCTGAGAATATCAGTGCTACATGTAAGATACTCAATAAAGCTCACTAATATAGTGAATCAATTGCTACTATCTGCACTGTATAAAATAAAACAACAGAAAATGTAATGGCAAAAATTATTTGTATCATTTCCATTATTTTACAGACTTTCGAAACAGAGTAAACACAGTGATTGTCCATTAATAGTCAGATACTTTAACTCTGGAGAGATTATTTCCATCTATTACAGTTTTTTAAGATGTAATATTTCACCACTCTTAGTACTGAAAACACAACAGATCATCAAAAATTATTTTTTTTTTTACAACTCTAGAATGACATGTTGTAGTATGGTACATGCATAGGTTCTTCTTCACTATTGTTAAAATAACTTTTACTGTCACTATGCTCATTGTCCTAATTGATCATCACTGAAACATTTGCCTAATATACATTATGTATTTTTGTTTGTTTTGCCTGATATGTTCAGATTAGAAATTTCACAAACACCACCCTAAGGAGTTAGATTTATATGTGACCTCAGTGGGATTCAGATCCACAACCTTAGTGTTGGTAGCTTAGTGCTACAGAACCACAAATGACCACTGTAATGATTAAAGTATGTATAAATCAATACTGTAAAATACACTACATGATTACCATCCATAATTACATTGCTAATTGATTTCACGAGGTGGCAAACTCAATTGGTAACCATATAAAGGGGGTGTGAACACTAGCAATTCCTTTTAACATGGAGCAGAATAGACAGAAATGAAGTGGAATCAATCAGAGAGCTTGTAGACAGGCTCAGAGAGGTGTGCAAAGCCCCCATCTGAGAGGAGGACAGGCTCAGAGAGGTGTGCAAAGCCCCCATCAGAGAGGAGGACAGGCTCAGAGAGGTGTGCAAAGCCCCCATCAGAGAGGAGGACAGGCTCAGAGAATGGCCAATCACCAATTCCTGAGCCTATACCTGCCCCCATACTTTCCTTTCCTCAACCATATTGAGGAATTAGTTTCATCATGGAGGTGAAAGGTCTATGAGCCCCGTTCCCATCCGCATTTCACCCTCCTTCAGGCCATGGATGAGGCATTTCTTTACAGTAATCACATTTCTTTAATTTCTGTGTCATAGTATTTGTTACATTTGATTGGACAATGCCTATATGATTGAAAAATATGTACTAATTGATCACACTTTTGATTATAGGATGGAAATTATGGAAATTATTTTTTGTTGATAATTTGCCTAGTGTGAAAACAGTGAAATGACCTGCAACAGATTACCTGTAGCACTTTAGAGTCATTTTTAAACACGTGTCTTACTGTACATTGGTCTTGGACGAAGTGATTGTTTACTGAAAGGATTGCACTATGTTATGTTTAGATGACTTAAAAAATACTCATTACATTTCACCAAATACTTAGTGGTTAAATCATTGATCTTGTGCTGACAGATGTTTACAAACCAAATTAGAGCAAAATCTGTTGTTTTGAATGCAATTTTTAATCATTTACATGCAGAGACCCATTGGGACTCTTGTACTTACAGTTTTGAAACATTGCAACATAGTGTTGATAATAGTACCAAAGCTACTGAAAAAAACTGTAAGTGACAATCAATTTGTTTACATTAGATTCTAAGAAGGAAAAATGAAGTACTTTAATTTTTATTTTTTTGGGAAAATTGTAAAACCTTTTTAATTTGTCTTTGTTTTTGAGAAATCTGATTTTGTATTTTCAGGAGACTTCATATAATCATGTTGATTTTTCACTATGTTAGTCTCTCACTCAGGTTTTGTTTTTTCTGCAAATTCCGGGTATTTGCATACATTGACTTAAGAATGAACTGTGGCAGGCACTAGGATGAGAATGTTTGCATCGAAGGAATGTGGCCAATTTGATTTCTCTTTTACTTTATAAACTGTACGGCAGTGTTTTACCAGTCTATTCCTGGACAGGCATAGCTGTTCCACTAACAGCTTTTAGTCTATTCTGGTAAAACTGTAGCAAACCAAACTCAACTGGTCAACTAATAAGCATGATGAATCAGGTGGGCTTGTTCTGTAATCACATATTTTAATTGGCTGTTGGCACTCATAGAATACACCATGACAACATAGCATGCAAATGTGCTCCATCCTCCTATTTTCTCAGCATGTGTCGACCGTGTCTTTCTGCTTTGTGTTTGGCAGGGCCCTCATCGAAGACCATCTCTCCCAAACAGGACTGCGAAGAGCGCAAGCGGGGGAAACTTGGCACCGACAAGGGCAGTGAGAGTGGCACATCCCTGAACGAGCTCTCCACCTCCAGCTCTGAGACCCACTCTGAGGCCACCTCTCCCCAAGATGGTCCCAACCTGGTCGGGGGAGGCAGCGGAGGATCCGTGGCCCCTTGTGGAGCCCTCCAGTCTGTCTCCCGTCAACCAAGCACACTCACCCTGGGACGGCCCTCCAACAAGGGCTCATCCGTGCAGTGGATGCAGCTCCCGGATAAACGGCGCAACAGCGAGCTCTTCCAGTCGCTGATGGGGCGGGATAGCGGCCTGAGCAGAAAGAAAAACATGGAACGGCCTAATGTAGAGGAGGAGATGAAGCAGTGCATCCAGGACTTTAACAACATTAAAATCCCGCAGGCTTTCCCCGAGCGCAAAAGGCAGTGGCAGTCTGAACTACTCCAAAAGTACGGTTTATAGGGGACATTTTCAGTTCCCATCTCCATGCAAAGTGTGTCATTTTTTTTCATTCGGAATCCCTCTATGTTGACATGTTTTAGGTGCTATGGTTACTTTGTCAATGTCTACTAAGTCAACTCACCTTTTTAGTGAGGTAGGGCACCAGGTTTATAAGCAATTCTGGAGAATATGTTAAAAGCAGCACAACTGAAATTCCAATTACATCTATGTTTTTTAATTTACATTTTATTAATTTAACGCATGCTTTTGTCCAGAGAGCCTAAGTAAATGCGTGAATTCATAATTGTTCGTACTGCAATCAAACATGATTTCTATCAAAATCTGGATTGTATTGAAGATTCATGTTGAAAGACTCAAAATGAAAAAAGTTTGAAACACTATGTCTATGAAAATTATTTTGAGTCGGTTCATTATTTCAGTCATTCGGTTTCATTCCCACTCCCAGTGTCTTTTGAAAGATTGCAAATTGTTGTAAACTAAAAGATTCCAGGACTTAATGAGTACATAACAATGGATATGCCATGTACCACTGATGATTTTCATTTTAATTATTTCATTATCTACAAAGAGACAGATATGTTAAACATGTGAATTAAGACATTTTGTATATCCTTATAGTGGGAATAGTACATTATGTCTATTTGACTACCAATGCTTTATTGTGTGTTTACTGTAGCTGTCAAAGATCAATGTATGAGTAACAACATGTATTGACACTTTTCAGAATTGCTGGATATATTATCATATCAGGATTTGAAACTTTTCAGTCCAGAACTTGGCTTCATCAATCTTTGGGAAACATGGTTCTTTATGTGCAAATCTCTTAGTACTGGAGTTAGCCTGAAAAAAATATTTCTTTAACATTATACAGTGATCGATGAATAGAAGGACTGGTTTTGTCAAATTTTATATGAGGAATCGAACCTTGGGAACCCAAAGAGTTAATGGGTCATCAAATGAAAAACAGAAGATTGAAGTGGCACACTGACATTGATGATAAAGGACTGGAAAAAAACACCAAGCATTGGAAAACTGTTATTGTCTGTCGCTCTGTGTTGAAAATCTTTAATCAAATAAAGGTGTTGTATAAAGATTGAAGCACTGCTGGCCATTTTCACCAGTTTCCTACTTCATAAATAACTTGTATTGGGGATCAGGATAAATTAATTTAAAAGCTAAGGTAATGTGCCTTGATGCTCTTGTTTTGAGGCAATGCAAAATGTCACAGTTTTTGCTCTGCAGAAGTGAATACGGAGCTGCATGTTACATTATCAGCTAGCCAACATCTGCCAGTTATTTTAGGTTATACAGCATATTTTCAAGATATTCCTGTTTTGATTTCCGGTGAGACCTTTCATTTTAAAGACATTTCAAAGTATGTCATATTCTAGTGGAACTGCAATATTTGCTACAATACATTTTTACACATATTGTGCATGGTTAACCAGAAATTAGAAACATCCAAACAACAAATCCAAACTTAGAGAATTAAAGAAAACAGTTAACTCACCAAATTGCTTTCCCAGATGGAAAATGTGGCGGCATAATGCCATAAACACTTGTGACTGCATTGCTATTTAAGACAAAAGTAAGTCTCTGCTAGTTAGAATAATCCCAGACCATAGCACTGAAATGATCATGCAATTAGTCTCAATAGAGAATGATGTGTGTCGGTAAATCATTTAGGGGGTGATGTTTTCTCCCTTCTGCCAGGGACCAAACATGTCTGGAAATGTAAATGGGCAAAATGTTTTGCAGTGAATATATTGTGTTACAGAAAGTAAAAACTAAAACTGAATCCTAAACTGACCAGGAAAAGACTGACACTGTATTTTCCATGAACCAGTATGGGAATAATGTTTTCCAAAACAGCCAGTGCCAATCTTTCACAATCAGCGCTTACCATGAAGAGGCGGGTGAGAGGCTTATTTAAATATATTTGAATGGGAACATAAGATACATTTTCACTGGCTTTGTTAGTATAGTTTCCATGGCAATGCCAGCAAGTGGATTGGGCTCTCCAAATACAATGACCACCTCTCTGGGGGAGATAGCAGTGGGTAAGCATGCATAGGCAAGTAGACTACCTTACATTTAGACGTCCAACTGACACAACAGTTATTACTGAAGCAAGGAGATAATGACAGTGGTAATTATGAGTCTCTCTTGAAACCATACATCCTTGTGTGGGACTGACAATGCCCAGAGCAAGTCCTTGTGACTGCATTATTCATCCCAGCTCCTGGGACAGGAACCATTATTGCTGTGCATCTGCTTTTCACAAATCTAGTACTCACAGGGTATTTACTTTAGGAATCAGATCTATCAACAGAGGATTTGTCATTAGACAAGAATAAAAGGACCTCCAAAAAGTCTGACCGGTGTTGCTTAAAAAAAATTCTCCATTATCCATTTGTGAAAATTTACTTTCTGAAATAGAATTTGTATATCTCAACCAAAAAAGTCAATGAATGTTTTAATTCAAGTGAGACGTTGCTGGATTGAATCCTCAATTTGCATTAAATAAGCGAGGCCGCTATGCTAACTCTAATTACTCTCGGATTGCCACCAATAATTGCTTATTCTCTGACTGTGTGCCCTCAGAGAGTGGGATATGCAAAGCATGTACACTAACAGTCAAATGTTTTAGAACACACTGGAATTTGGCTTTGCCATAATACATTATGTGAATAATGAATTATGAATAAGTAATACCCAACATTGATAGACATTTGCAAAATTGGTAATGTCTTACATACAGTATATATTTAGCTTAATGGCACCTTGGTGAATTTTTATCAAAAACATGAAATCCCTAGGTGTTCTCAAACTTTTTCCAAATCACACATGTGTATAATATTGTAACTTCTAGCCCAGTGAGGGCTGGCGTTGCCATGGACTGAGAGTATGGACTCCTTTATATTGTATATATATTTTATGTTGTGTATATGTCCAGTGGTATTGCATTGTAGATTTTAGTTGGTTTGTTATGTGTATAGTGGTTAGGTGTGCGCCACTCCCTGTTCTGCTGTTGCCTGATCAGGTTTAATGGTCTAATTAGTAATCGCTTCCAGCCAGTCTCTTTTCAGCCCTATTTAGTGCTCGGCAGAACGGGGAGTAGCGTGGTTCATTATTGTAAGTCATGAGGTAAGAAGGCTATCCAGGAACAACATGGAGGGATTTGCGTTGTGAAATAGAGTCCCAGTATATGAGTATAGCCGCTTTCCGAACGCAGGGATTTTTGCAGTTCCTAGAACATAACATTCCTATAACCCTTTTTTTCTTGTTTTCCGATAGAAGAAACTGCGGGATTATTTAGTTCCTCTCACCGCCGTTCCTATAACCTTCTTTGCTCCTACTTCAGAGCAGGGTCTTTCCCTTTTCCCTTTTCCTAGATTACGTTGATTGGTCCAACTTGTAAATTATGCCGGTTTGTCTGTTGCGTATTATACTATGCTGGAGCCTTCGTCTTTTGTGTTTCTCTGTTAATTAGCAACTCAATTTCTATTACTCCAGCCTACAGTCGTTTTTAAACGCCACGGTTCGAACTCAGTTATTAGGACATATCAACACAACTCTTTTTTTAATTGTATTGGATGTCGTTTCAGCCTCGTAATCTGAACAAACAAATAAACAGCCAGCCGCGGAAGGAATCCAGCACTACTTGAGCTGAAAACAACCAGATCATCCGCATACATCTCCAATCATACACCCAGTGTTACAAAAACATTAAACTGTGAACTGTTGTTGTATGTGACCCTAAGCTAAAATCAAGTGATGACGCTATAAAAGACCGTTGCAGTGCTTTCGTCACTCCCTTATCCCTCCTACCAGGACTATGGCCACTTGACCAGTGCGAATGCAAACAGCAAAACCGATTTTGGGGGAGAGTAGTTAGTAGAACTGTTTAGAAGTGGACTGTTCCTATAACTACGTTCCTGTAACTACTTGGTCGGAAAGCGGCTTATATGCGTACGAAGGTACTTGTTTGGCTAGCAGTATCCATGCCATTGTTAGGAGCACCTGAGTTGTGTATAAGTATTCCTTATGAAGGTGCTTGTTTAGCTTGCACTAGCAGCGTCTGTGTTGCTGTTAAGAGCACATGAGTTACATAAAGTATTCCGTTGTGCGAGCATATAATTGCTCTATTCTTATCCTTCCTGACTGATTCTTCTCTAGATTTAGGTTTTGCTAGTGTCCTTGACTGTTACTATTTGGTTGCATGAGGTGGTACCTGCAGCCCATTCAGGTTGCACATGTAGTCAGGATGGCACATCCATACATTCCATTGCAAGACGGTTTGCTGTGTCTCACAGTACAGTCTCAAGAGCACTGAGGAGATACCAGGAGATGGGACATTACACAAGGAGTCATGGATAGGGCTGTAGAAAGGCATCAACCCTTCAGCAGGACTGGTATCTGCTCTTTTGTGCAAGAAAGAAGTGTCAGAGACCAACAACATGTCCTCCAGTGGGCTACTGGTGTGCATGTTTCTGACCAAACTGTCAGAAATAGATTCCATGGGTGTGGCATGAGGACCCAACATCCTGAGAGTGAGACCTATGCTCACAGCCCAGCACTGTGCAGTCAGATATTGGCAGTATTTCAACTAAATGTATTTTAAATACATAGTTAATTACTTT